>MJUU01072214.1:144791-158500 GCA_002080025.1 Modiolus philippinarum
AGCTTCAGATATATAGACGATGTACTTTCTCTTAATAACCCAAGATTTAAAGAATATTTACATCGTATCTACCCCAATGAACTTGAAATTAAAGAGACAACCGATACACCCGATTCTGCTTCATACCTTGACCTTTTGTTATTCATTGACGAACATGGACGTCTGAAATCTAGATTATATGACAAACGTGATGATTTTGACTTTCCAAATTTCCCTTTCTCTGCAGCAATATACCTGCATCCCCAGCATATGGAGTGTATATTTCACAGTTGATTCGTTACTGTAGAGTGTGCAGTACATACAGTGACTTTGTGGAAAGAGCAAAAGCACTGTCACAAAAACTGCTGAGTCAGGGATATGTTCAGCCTTTGTTACTTTCGACTCTTCAGAAATTCTATGGCCGTCACCACATCATAGATAGATATGAAATGTCAGTGTCACAAATAAAAACTGACATTTTCAGCTAGATTGGCGTCTTCCCGGATTTGACATTACCGGTTTAGACTTTACCCTGGATTGACCCATTGACAGTGTGACGGGTGCTGTGCACAGAGCAGGGCATGCTTACCCTTCCGGAGCACCTGATGTCACTCTTGTTTTTTGAGAGTTCACACTGTTAGTGCTTTAGTTTTTTGTGTTGTATATGTAATGTTTGTGTGTTTTGTGGTCATGTGGTGTCTTTGGTCTTCCGTCTTTTGGTGTTCTTGCTTTTGCCTTGTCTCTGGACTTTGATTTGTGTAATTTTGTGCTTTGTTCCTTCGGTATTCTACTGCCGTTGTTTTGCAAAACAGAACAGATTGAAAAAAAATAATGTGCATTATAACAACAATTAGCTATGTTATATTTACCATCATCTATAAAAAAAAAAACACGGCTGGGAAACTCGATGGTCTCAACTGAATTTTAGTACCAGAAAGTTAATTAATACAAAATGAAAGACCATGATTTTAAAAATCGGGGAATGTCACTCCTTATAAAACTGTTCAAAGATCTAAATTATAACTAAAACAATAAAAAAAATGCTGTGTTTTATGACAGAAATCGTGTTTATTGTAGTCAGCCGCTTCAGGGCGATTCTAAAATCCGGACATAAAGAAAAAACTAATTTACCATTGTTATTCGAAAAACGGGAAAAGTTATTGGTTTATCAAATCTTATTTCATAAATTTATATGGAGTGACATTCTTTGATTTGTCGAACTGCAGTTATTAAGTGTAAATTGCAGATTTACGGACGCCGTTGTTTCGGTTGAGACCATCGAGTTTCCCAGCTGTGAAAAAAAATGTATTGACCCGGTACAGCATTGGAACCCGGGTAACTCAAGACAACCTTTCTGGGATTATACGTATTACATAAAAATAAATATCTATTAAACAACCCCGCAGACCAAATTGCAATAACTGTCATGGGGTTGTGTATCTACAAGAGACACCAAGGGACGGTGCTCTAGGAGATGCAATCTATTGCATTCCTCCTCGTGTCAAATGTAGATAAACAAGACCATAAACAATCAGAGTTTTTATATGAAAATAAATTTTCTTAAAAAAGGTCATTTATCTGGAGACACCAATGGACGGTGCTTAAGGATATGCTTATTCTTATAAATCAGCATTCACTCTCATGTCTAAAGCAGATAAACAAGTGCATCGAGTATAATCAATCTATATATGCCTTTTTTCAAAATCATTTACAGTGTACATGAAGAAAATTACATGGTTCTTTTAATACATCTGAATTTTCACAAGACATCATCCATACCAATCTTTCCTGGGGATTCAATTTAATGAAATTTGGACAAGACTGTAATATAGTGTTATACAAGCGTTGTCTTTCATTCGTGTATTTGGTGCAGTGAATCAAAAAATGAAGCACCCGAGTTACAGTGCTGACATAATCTTAGTTGAGGAGGGATACCCTTGTATCTACCTGTTTCAATTTGCAAATGATGAGATGAAACTCTAAGTCTTGTTAAGCTTCTCCTTAACTCAAAACTACTGATCATTGTTAAATAATTTTCAAATCCTTGATTTATTTTGAATTTCATATATATACGTAGTTTACTGTCTGAACACTTGGTGATTTGTTTCTTCCATGATATTATATATGCCTCTTTTAACTTTGCCTTTACAAATTTTTTTGAAATATTTGTTTTATTTAATTCTGAAATGTGGGGAATATTCTGTAAGATGCTTTGAAGTGACCCATACCATGAGGGTTTCTTTTGGTAATATAGCTTATTAGACTGTTCAAATGCATACTTTAAAAGGGGAAAAGATTCTAAATTTTCAAATCTGATCCAATAGTTAATGATAGATTTAACTATATCAAAATGTAAAGGAAAACGACCGAGTTCTGATAAAAAAGCAAAATTAGTAGTCTTTTCATGTACACCAAGGATAAACTTACAGAATTTATTGTGCAGCTTCTCACATACAATGTTAGAGTAAATTTTGTCCAGAGTTATACTTCCATTCCTGAATTAAGCTGTAAAAGGATTCAAAGATCCCCATATTTCACTACCATAAAGTAAAATGGGCTTTATGGTGTGATCAAACACATGTAAACTAGTTTTTTAAGTTTGGGTACAGAGACAGAAAATCTATACTCAAAATTACAGTGAATGTGTCTGCCTGCCTTGATGAAGACCAAAACCTTAGTCTTATTCGGAATAACACTAAAACACCAATCATTACAATATTATCCAAAATATCAAGTTTTGATTGAAGACCTTGGGTAGTAGAGGATAATAGAATTATATCATCAGCATACATTAAACAATTTAGAGGGTTATCATTTAACAGAACAGGGTCTGGTGTGTTTTGTAGATAATCAGGCATATATTTTACATAGCCTATATAAATATATGGGGTCAAATTATGCAAAATGGTCTATTTTTATATAGCTTAGTAGGCCGAAGTGGGCTCATCAACTGGTCATAATAAGTATGGAGATAAACGGTTTGTGTTAAGATCCCGTACGGGGAAGAACATCAATTTGTAATCTCAAAATCTAATCCTAACACTACATGTATGCTTAAAAACCTCAAATGCAGAAATGGTTTAAAATCAGAGTCTAAAATTGACAACGTTTCACCGAAAGACTTTATAGTTGTTGTAGATGTCAACTACAAATTCTCACTGTAATTCAAAATCAAAATCGTGATAAAGTCCAGATAACCTTTCTGATTTTTTGTGTTATGGGTCTTAATTAATGATAAGTTACTGCTACTGATTAAAATTATTAATCCTCTGTGGCATCTTTGGAGTGGCATTTCGGAAAAATTCTCAGAAAAACATCAAACTGCAGTAAATAACTAGAAACTGTTGATATATCCACAATCAGAATCGAACATGACTGAAAATGGTGGTATGACTTGATATGTAATTTCACAGATGGACATTTAATTAATCAAATTTAAAATAATATACAGCAAATATGATCAGCCAGTACCACCTTATTGGTCAGGATTGTTCACGAAAAGAATACTAAGTATATAAATGGATCCTTTGTTGCTGAAGGCAACTATGGGTCTTTCCGACGATGCTAAATCGATAAACAGAAATACATTCTGTTTTTACTTACATATTCGATTTGATTTGAATTACATTTAAAATCATTTATCAGCATTTTTTCGTATTCACAATTAAGTGACCAATTATTTAATGGTAATTCTATCACACTAGACGTACAGCGAAGGATCAATCTGGTAGTATGAGACATTTGATTTCACTTTTTATAAGCTTAATTTTTTCATTATATTTGTTTGCTTTTCTTCTCTGTTTCGCTTTGTATCATGATTTAGGAGAAGGAAAATGACTAGAAACTTCCTTTTTTGATACACTATGAATTCATATGTAAATAGGTAACAAGAAATCTAAACATCATATTATTAAATTTTCAAATACAATGTAATTATTAATTTTGTTTCTTACCTTTCATGGTTGCTGAGGTGGGTCCGTGCACTGACTTCATCCTTCTCTGAGTTTTTATTATCTTAAAATATAAAGAAGTAGTAAAATGAAAATTATGTATTACATCACATAGATTATTTTAACATGAAGCAAAATGTGAAAAAAGGTTCCTGGATAGCATTTTCTTCCGACTCGTCACACTCATTATTAACCCATATACTGTAGTGGAATTCTCACAGTCGAAAGCGTCCAACGCCATCTCTATCGATACAATGAAACATATAAAATTTTTCAATTGATTTTTACTTTCAACTTTAAAGCATCACTATCGATACAGTTATAAATCGATACAGTGAAATATATCGACTCTCACTATCCATACAGTGAAAGATATCAACTTTCACTATAAATACACTGAAATATATCGATTCTCACTATCGATACAGTGAAATATATCAACTTTCACTATAAATACACTGAAATATATCGACTCTCACAATCGATACAGTGAAATATATCAACTTTCACTATAAATACACTGAAATATATCGACACTCACAATCGATAGAGTGCAATATATCAACTTTCACTATAAATACGCTGAAATATATCGACTCTCACTATCGATACAGTAAAATATATCAACTTTCACTATCAATACACTGGAATATATCGACTCTCATTATCGATTAAGTGAAATATATCAACTTTCACTATCAACACACTGAAATATATCGACTCTCATTATCGATACAGTGAAATATTTATAGGTTTCATTATGAGTGAGGCTTGTATATCATTTGTTATCAAATCGAGCTATTTAATTACACAATTTCAAAACATTTATATCATATTTATGGCTTTATTGACGCCATAGGTAAATGGTTTTCTGTGAAAAATAATTAAAATTTTTTACCTGCACTTACTGTGAAGACCAACAAAACAAATGCAAGAAGAATCGTCCAATACATGCTCCAAAACCTACAAATAAACGCAGGTACTCAACATTATCTGCAAGTATAGTAAAAGAACTCCTTGTATGTGATATCATATCACTTTGGAAACACTAAACGAGTTAAGTTTTGTTTACAAAATTTCTCACTGGAGAATTGTACTGACATTTTTTTTAAATAGTGCTTAGAAAAGGAGATGAAAAGATAAGAAGAACACTTTCTTTAAACAAATGAACAATCCACTACGTATTACAAAAAAGTGTCCGTTACTTTTTAGAATTGACTTTTTATAAAAATCCCAAGCATGTGCTCTAAGCGTTTCAGTGAAAGCAAGAAGGTAACTAAATACTTTGGGAATGACATCGTTACAATCGAGTTTATATGTAGGCCAAAAAAGAACTCCGTTTTTTTCTAAGAATTATGCATTTTATGGTATGCTTTGAAGTAAACGGATCCTACTTTTCTCACATTTGAGACAAGCCAGTACCTATTTTAGCCGTTTGAGATATCCTTTTCTCACCCTACCTGTAGTGCTTTCTATGTAGCCAATGCCTGGATGAGATTTTTCCTTATCACCCTTCCCCATGGTTATATCAGCCTGCAGAGCCTTTCCGCAAAAGCCTATCTAGTTGACCCGGATATATCAGAGGTTGACCTGGATACAAAGGGATTCTCCCAAAGTTTCAAAGGCAATAACTTTTTTTCCAGGTTTAAAACGAAAATTGTATTACTAAACATATATTGCATTTGCTCTTTCCGATTACTTATTCAGAAACGGAATCATGATACACGGATAGATAAACTAGATATCAGAAAAATTGTAGAAACTAGGTCGTTGATATATCCTGCAGAGCTTTGACGTTTTCACATTATGACGTCATAAAAGCTCCAAGGAACGACGTAATGTCGTAACAACCAAAGGTTGCTGCAAAATTCAAAATCTACATTATTTAGAGTATTTTGGTCAAAATATTCACCCAGTTACAAAACCTTTGCCAATAAAATGATAAGAAAACTACAAAACACGTTTTTAAGCTAAAAATTGATGAAAAGGCGAGAATGGCATGTTTGTCGAATTTCCCGCACAACTTTGGGAGAATGTGAAACCTTATTTCAATTATTACAAATCTAACATACAAAATAAAGGATGATAAACAAGTTATCGGGCTTTTGACAGCTGATGTATTGTAAATATTCTGCTGAAGTGAAATATCCAGGTAAATCCTGCAATTTGATAGGTTACCTTGACAGGGGATATGAGACCGTATCCCCGTGGTAGCAAAATCACAATTTTTAAACGCATTTAAAAGAAAAATTATAGCACTTCTAGCAGAATATAAAAGTTATTCGGGCTTCACAGGGGATACGGGTTCATATTCCCTGTCTGTGTCCTATATCCCCTTCGCCTGACGGCTCAGGGGATATAAAACACAGACAGGGAATATGAACCCGTATCCCCTGTGAAGATTCCCGAATAACATATAATATCACCCCGCTCGCCAGAATATGAAGCTTGGGGCTCGTTCGCTATGCTCACTAGCCCCTGTGCTTCATATTCTGGCTCACGGGTTGATATTTTACGATACATAGCTGTCAAGAGCCCGATAACATATACATCTCACCCACCCATTTTCCGTCTCACCCAACCGCCTGGGTGAGAACACCTACACAACCTTTTTCCCGCGGTTTTCGGGTCCACTTGACATTCAAATTGCACTAGTCTTCTTGTTTTTTTCTATTTAGATAAGCACAATGTCGACTTAAAAAAATGTGTCTTTAACTCTTGACACCTATTTTATGTGTCAGATACTTCTGAAAATAACGTAATACCCAATATTAAAAAATCCCGCTCGAATCTTATGACGTCATAAAAAGGGGACGTAACTCCTGTAAGTAAACAAAAGTCAGGAAGGTCAAATTTCAGATCAACGATTTCAATGTATAAGTAAACACAAATGAAAAGCCAGAGTAAGCAAAGTAAATAATTGTGTAATGTAATATGTTTTGAATTATTTAGTGTCAACAGAAATACAACGTTATGCTTGATTTTACGAAACATGATGTCCAATGTCAAAAGTGAACAACTGCCCGTTTGTTTTGGCAGGGTTAGAAAACAAATCAAACACGGGTATGTGTGCGAGACAAGGTAAATCTCACACACCCTCGGGCAAGAATAGGTAGTCTCTGACTCGGCGAAGCCTCGTCAGACACAACCTTAATCTTGCCCTTGGATGTGTGAGTTTCTCGCCTAGGGGATCGAGATATCTCGTGATTTTTTGGGGGGTGAGATATTTCTATCTTACCCCCCCCCCCCCCCCTTTGCGGGGGGCTGTCTCACTTCAATCAAACACGTGCGAAAATTTCATGATGTCTGCCATCGCTTCGAATTTTCTTGTAGTTTATCCAATATTATTTGTTGTCTGATTTCATAAATCTTACTGTTTATCTAAAGAATGAAAATGTACCGTTGAACTAGCAACTTATTATGAACTTCAAAATATGCGATTAGGACATGCTTACCCTTCCGGGGCACCTGATGTCACTCTTGTTTATTGAGAGTTCACACTGTTAGTGCTTTAGTTTTTTGTGTTGTATATGTAACGTTCGAGTGTTTTGTAGGCATGTGGTGTCTTTGGTCTTCCGTCTTTTGGTGTTCTTGCTTTTGCCTTGTCTCTGGACTTTGATTTGTGTAATCTTGTGCTTTGTTCCTTCGGTATTCTACTGCCGTTGTTTTTTAAACAGAGATTTAAAATTGCGCGTGAATTGTTGAAAATGAAGTTACTATCCAGCTTCAGTAAACGTATACTAATTGTGACGTCATATTTTTGCGGGAACGTTGTTGATGTTTCTTTGTTAAAGTCAAAGCTGATCATGGTTTTGCGAGTAATTTAAGAGCGTTAAGGCGAGAAACAAATGAAACACCACAGTAAGCCAAGTAAATAATTGTGTAATGTATTATATTTAAATTATTTAGTGTCAACAGAAATCCAACGTATATGCTTGGTAGTACAAAACATGATGTCCAATGTCAAAATGAGCAACTGCCCGTTCGTGTTGGCAGGGTGAGAAAACCGGCAAATCAAACACGGGTATGTGTGCGAGACAATGTAAATCTCACACACCCTCGGGCAAGACTAGGTAGTCTCTGACTCGGCAAAGCCTCGTCATAGACAACCTTAATCTTGCCCTTGGGTGTGTGAGATGTCCTTGTCTCGCACACCCACTCGTGTTAAATTCATATTGTCTCGCACACCCGCCCGTGTTAGATTCATATTGTCTCAACCCACGGGTGAGATAAGAATTTCACGTGCGGAAATACATTATGACGTTATCGACGTCATATATAGTAAGTTGCTTATACATGGTGGACGCCAACTAGAGTCTGGTTATACAGAAACTTGTAGTTTGTGAGAAAAACAGTCAAACACCGTTAAAAATGCAAGATTAAGAAATCTCAGACACCCTCTGGTAAGATTCCAATGGTTCTCTGACTCGGCAAGCCTCGTCAGAGAAACATTGAAATCTTACCCTTAGGTGTCTGAGATTTCTCGATCTTGCACTTTCAAAGGTGTTAGATTGCATTAACGATTCAGAGGTGAATACTACAAGTCACACTTTGAAATGTCTGATCGTCTGTGAGTTTACGACTAAAACATACTGATAAAGTCTTTTAATTTTTATTCTGACGGCATAAATAGATTTTAATATAAGTCCAGTTAACAGTAAATTGTTGAAAACCTATGTAACCCTTTATTACTAATGAATGTAAAAATTACACCGTTTTCTATGAGATATCCTTATCTTTATGACAAACTAGGCTGTATTGCAAACCCGTTGGATGACTTCCCTTTTCAATAGTCAACTTAATTTTTCTTTGTAGCAACATTCCAACTACGCAAGCTTCTCAAATGCATGTGTTTGAAACAGTGACTTCTTTAATAAAGCCTGGTTGCTCATAAAAAGATTACTTGAACAAGGGTATGTTACCAATAACTTAAAGTCATTGCTACAAAAACTTTAGGGGTGACATCCCGATTTTGTGGACTGCTATTGGATATCTGTTTCTTAGATGACAACAGATCTTTCCCTTTAAAAGATTGTAATTGATTTTTACTCCACTAGAAAAGACTTTACTTCCAGATGTGACATGTTGTCGTAGCGGGTGTCTTATACAAAGCAAGAAGTATTTACTTCAAGGGTGCACCTGATCTCATCCATGTTATTAAATTGGGTAAAGTAATTCATCTGTGTGTGTGTTTCTCAATATTATTCTTTTCTACGCCGTACTAATATGATGTCTTTGTATCTTGACGTTTCCGATGTTTTCATTGTCTTTGATTTATGCTTTCCAGACTGATAATTCGGTACAATATATTTTAAATTAATTTTAAGGAGCTGTTATGTTGCAATTCTGGTCGCTTTACAGAATGTCTTGAGTGTAAATAATGTATTTTCATATTTTTAACTCAAGCAAATTATATGACAAGATAACAGTAAACACCTACAATGGCCGAAAATTACAATCACAAGCAACAACCCACAAGAGAGCTGCACTACAAAAAACACAAAATAGACTACAGACAAACATAAATAACTATTGGAACTCGGGATAGCCGGACTTGGTACCGGCACTAGCAAAAGCTAGCGTAAGGCTAATGGTGAATAAAAGGATATGGAGTAAATGCACATGAGACAAAGTCTCTACAAATACATGGTAAAAACAAGCAAAGGAACAACGCTTTTATTGTTGTTCTTCATCTTGAAGTCACCATGAGGCCTTCAACAATGAGCTTTGCTCATACCTCATAGTAAGTTCAAGACGGCCCCTAGCACCGGTTTAAGCGGAATTCTTTGCTAATTGTCGAGCAACGCTACATCCATGTCTTTCTTGCTCATGGGTGCGGGATTATCAACAAACATCAATTAAACTGGCAAAGTGCTCTTACAATCACTGTCATCCTTTGCCCGACAAAAGCACTAGTGTCTCAAGCTAGTTTATGGGTACCCAAACCTCCCTTTTCTCTATCTCGTTTCCCTACAGTATAATAAACATACAAATAAAACCCAATACAGGTAGATAACTAACTCTATGACCAAGATCTTGAAAAGAAAGGAATGTGACAAAACGTAATTTAGAAAGAAGGGTCAAAAAGTGCTCGCCGCTAAATTGCCGGCTAGCTCAAGGAGCCTAGTCTGCTGGTAAAACACTGTGGCACTACGGAAGAAAAATCAAACTCAAAACTTCCCGAAGGGTTTAGTAAAGAGTCACTGTGTATTTCAGTAGACATTGGCAGTATCAATGAGAGGCCAGTATAAGTGTAAAATCTTCCGGTCACTGGAGTCCAAAGCCAATTTAACGGATTTGTTTAGAATATCTCGTCGGTATCCACTATTACGTAATGAATGTAAATTACGTCCTAGTTTCTCTGGATTTATTTATTAGCTTTGGCATTTTTTAACAACATTACCATAAAATCGAGGATGACAAATGCCCTTTGTAAATAGCTGTTTGCAAGTCACGTCATGTTTAGATATCAAATGTTCATATCTTTTGTAAAACTTCTTAAAAGTATTTAATAATATATGAAATCTATAACCTTGTTGTAAAAGTTTTGATGTGAGAGTAAAGTTCTGCTCATTAAAATCGTCAAGGGTAGAACAAACACATGCAAATCGTACCAGCTGAGATATGTACACCCCGTAGAATGCAGCTAGAGGAACGTCGCCGTCAAGGAAAGGAAAGTTAGTAATAGAAAAATCAAAATCATCCCTTTTATCATAAAATTTAGGTTTTATTTTACCAGAGTCAATGATGATACTTAGATCCAGACAGGGAAGTATTAAGAATCATTGTTGGCTTTTTTTAGTTTGAGTTCTTGTGGGTAAATGATGTCTAAATAATCTAAAAGCTGGGGATTGTCAGTAGTAAGGATATCTTCAATATACCTGCTGTTATCACTGAAAATTGAAATAAGTTTATCACTGTTTGGTATAGTTCCATTTTGTAGTTTTTTCCATGAAATCCCGTTCGTAACAGAACAGAAAAAGATCTGCAATCAAAGGTGCACAATTAGTACCCATTGAGATTCCAATGACCTGTTTATAAACAATAGTGTTAAAACGAACATAAATGTTGTCTAGCAAGAGATTGAGTGCCTTAATCATATCAAAAATCATAACCGCAATAGATGAAACTGGTCTTTTTATAGGTTGTAATTTATTTAAAACTTCAATGGAATTTACACTAGAGTTTTGATATGTTTTTTTTCACAATATTTAATTACTAACTCCTTTATGCAAGTAAGTGCACTGGTTAGATTGATGGACAAATTAGTTGCAGAACAAATACTAGAAGCTGAAATAAAACGATGTTTGAAGGGATTTATGTGAAGCTTAGGAATCCAGTACATAGTAGGTAAGATGTTATCCTTAGGTGGAACTTTGAGAGCTTCTTTATCTTTGTAATGTTGTTTGGTGAGTGCATTCTCGTGACAGTTTGTACGTGTAAAAGTGCTTGACTTGGCCTATTCGTTTTGTTGGGCATCGATATAATATTTCTTTCAAATAATGGCAACATATATAAAGCTTTGTCGACAGGTGCAAACACGGACTTTTTACCTAGTTCTTTCAGTTTAGACCTAATTCTATTTACAGACAACTTAGGAGGTGACTCATTATAATTGTCTATATACGAATTAATTCTGTTGGTGACCTTACTAATGATTTCATCTTTGAACGTATTAAGAGCATGTATATCTGCACTTTCTCATTTTCACTATTTTATACAATAATTGGCTACCGAGTCAAAACACGCTTACCAGTTTATTTTTGAAGCTGGGCGATATTTAGGCCCTCTTTTATAGAATTGTCGAACTAATGCTTAAGTCCCCTGTTAATATATGTCCGAAAGGGTCATAGCGATAAGGTGAAGTAGGACAGTCACAGGTAATGGTACATCGGCAAACGAATACCGAAGCAAAAAGAGTAATTGAAAAAAAAAACTTCTTGTAGGGTAAAGGAAATAACAAGCATGTCCTGATTGCCAAAATAAACTGGTACTTTTTTTTTAATTTTTGGGTCCCGAAAAATGCCTGCCATATCAATAAAATCGATGCCTTTATATATGTACTGTAATTGTACTTATATTTGCGGGTACTTTGCGGGTACTTATTTTCGCGAAGATTCCGTTCCAGTCAAGTTTGCGTGTATTTAATTTCGCGAAAGTTGTTGCTTTCGTTGTAACTTTAATGTTGAAATATTACATTCGCGGGTACTTATTTTCGCGGAAAGTTGTTGACCGCGAAATTCGTGAAAATAAATACACCGCGAAAATAAGTACAATTACAGTATTTAATTTTCAAAAATTGTTTAAGCGTGTTAATTGAGTTTGTCGATTCTAGGATAAAGTCGATAAAAGCAGAAAGCATCGATAATTTTAGAACATCCATAGAGAGGATTGTTAACAGACATAGTATCACATTCTAAGGAAATTTTATAAAGATGTATAACAGGAACAGAACAAAGTTTAGTGAACAAACCATGTCGCCCATTGTTTTTGAAAACAGTATGTAGATCTTTAACATTTATGAAGTTCTTGTCATGTGACCTACGATGGCGTATTTTCGGAGAAGAAATGCCAATGATTTCAATAGAAGCACGCTGTGAAATGTTACCCTGACCCATAATACTGTCATTTAATCCTAATAGGTAAGCTGTCTGAAGTTTTATTATCCCCGACAGTTCACATTCCCTTCTATATCTTATGAATTCTCTCTTGGATTGATCGGGGGATTTTTCGACAAGTTCCAAGGGTTGCACTTTGATATATTTTCTGTCGTGCTTATAAACGTAAAGCAGTAATATTTAAATTGTATTATTTACTGAATTTTATTAAATGAGTAGGTTACCGTTTAAAAAGTAACTTTAAGAAATGACATTCCTTCAATTCTTGAAACAAAAATAAATAAATGGAACAACTACAATTTACAAGAAATACGCTAATGTGAATTTTGAATTCATTTGTTTAAAAGTGAAAAGAAACCCGATGTTAACAACTGAATGAAATATTGCATAGAACTTCCCTTGTGATCTTTATCAAACGATTGAAAATATCTTTGGTTGGGAAAGAACATGCCGGCAAATGCGACGGAAGAAAGCGAGAGTATTGCAGGGTTCAACTAAGTAAATATAAAATAATTGAAAAAGTATTAATAAAAAAGAAATATTAAAAAAAGACGATCTGAAGAAAAATCCAGCGTTTCCAATATATATTATTTATTGTCTTTCTTAATTATTATCGAATGTTATATGCGATTTGTTTTTCTTGTATTTCTTTTCTTTATCGAGAAAAATCTGCATTCCAAAACCGAGAACAAGGGACAATTTACTCAGGTAGTATATTAACGCGTTCTAAAATAGAAAAGGAAAATCTATTTGTCCTTTTTTCAAGGAAGATTTGAAATACTCTTCCAAACAGTTGCTTTAATCAAGAATCCCCTCTTTAAATGACACAGATTATCCCTACACAAGCACAGCTGATACTTTAATATCGCTATATGATGCTTTTTGTTGTGTCAGACTATAACAGAAATTTCCATTATCAACAATCATAGTGGAAATTTCTGTTATAAGAACATCATTTCAAGAAGATAATGTTTGATTTGATGATAAAATTTCTACTGAATCTTGGTGATAGAAATTTCCATTGACTGATAGGAATTTGTACTCAATGATAGAAATTTCCACTGAATGATAGGAATTGTAATGATAGAAATTTCCATTGAATGATAGAAATTTCTACTGAATCTTGATGATAAAAATTTCTACTGAATGATAGAAATTTCCA
>MJUU01072214.1:160964-173833 GCA_002080025.1 Modiolus philippinarum
AAAATATGACGTTTTCAACAAACAAAAAGGACGTCATAATCCCACAACGTCATATTTTGGCGGGAAACGTTTTCAAATTTGAATTTTATCGTGATTTCTCGGTGTCACATGACGAGACTTACAGACCCTATAAATAACAAAATACCGAGATTACTCTGGTTCTGAATATGCGCATTTCGACAACTTATGTCTCATATCTGCAGATCAAATCCAAACATTTATATGTGTAAAGATAGAGAACAAATTATCAATAGGATCTAAATAGGAAAAGGACAGACCTATGCAAGAGGGAGATACTCCTTAGGTTTCAACAAAATTATCTTAAATTTAGATATTGCAATTCTTCAAATAAAATCGGTTTTCGGTCAGCACCGAAGTAAGTTGGCTACTAGGTTGGTGAATATACTGGAGGACTAACACAATCTCCGAAACAGAGGTGCATAGCTCTTCCTACGTCAGATAGCACCTCTGCCACACCGGAAGGAGAGATTCCTCTCAAAATGGCCGATTTTCATGACGTCACAGTGTGAAATACGTCAGGATGTATACGACGTCACTGTGAAAAGGGCGTGGTAAATCCAATATGGAGGACAAGGTGTGGCAGAGGTGATATCTGACGTAGGAAGAGCTATGCACCTCTGTTTCGGAGATTGGGACTAACAGTCCACCAGCAGTGGCACTGGCCCAGTGCTAACAAATAACAAAAACCCGAGGTTACTCTAAATTTCGGTATGAGCATTCCGACAAGTTATGTCTCATCAGTGCAGATAAAATCAAAACATTTGGAAATCCATGAACCGACATATGTGTAAATGCTGATAAAGAACAAATTACCGATTGGATCTTAATAGGAAAGCGAGTAAATAAACGAGTAAACACATGCAGAAAAAAATACAGACATAACTGGGCCTAACAGAGACATTCATAGAATTGCTATGAATGCTAGAGGGTTACGAAAAGAAAAAGTGCGACAAGACATACCTAAAAATATTTAGGGGTAACAGATACCGAAAAGTATTCAAAGAAACATATATAATGTTACATCAAATCACAAAAACACCCAAGTGGCATAATAAACATTACACTTTGTTATGCTGTACTGTACATGTGTTTGTTATGCTGTACTGTACATGTGTTTGTTATGCTGTACTGTACATGTGTTTGTTATGCTGTACTGTGCATATGTTTGTTATGCTGTACTGTACATGTGTTTGTTATGCTGTACTGTACATGTGTTTGTTATGCTGTACTGTACATGTGTTTGTTATGCTGTACTGTTATGCTGTACTGTACATGTGTTTGTTATGCTGTACTGTACATGTGTTTGTTATGCTGTACTGTACATGTGTTTGTTATGCTGTACTGTACATGTGTTTGTTATGCTGTACTGTGCATGTGTTTGTTATGCTGTACTGTACATGTGTTTATTATGCTGTACTGTGCATGTGTTTGTTATGCTGTACTGTACATATGTTTGTTATGCTGTACTGTGCATGTGTTTGTTATGCTGTACTGTACATGTGTTTGTTATGCTGTACTGTGCATGTGTTTGTTATGCTGTACTGTACATGTGTTTGTTATGCTGTACTGTACATGTGTTTGTTATGCTGTACTGTACATGTGTTTAAAGGAGTAAACTCTCATCAGCAGTAATATATATTTAAAAACAAATAATATGGAAATTCATAATTCAAATATTTTAGGGTCGATTCAATAAATCTGTCCCTACCTGAACTTTCCTGACCAATCAAATGCAGTGATGTTGTGACTGATTCATAGTTTGCTTCTACATCAATATTTGACAGTTCCTTTGTAAAAAGATGATACAATTCTACATTGTTTATGAATATGTACAATATTTTGTCTGTAGCCGTCCACATTTGATGACATTGTGTTTTATTTAAACACAGAAGGTGAAAAAAATATACACGTCACAAACTGACGGTGGGGACATTGAATCGGTTCTAGTAAGAAGTGCAAGTGTACTAATTAAAAAAAATCGAAACAGGGGAGCCAAATCCAGTACGAATTGAGCCTCATTATTTTAAGGAGTTGGAATTTTGATAAAAAAGGTAAATTTCTACAAAATGCAGGATATGATTTTCATGTCAGACAAGTGGTACATGTAAATAACCTCGGAACCTCTGATCCACCAGCAGTAGCGCCGACTCAGTTGCTTCAAAATACAAAAATACCCAAGTTACATAATAACAGTAAATATTGTTATGCTGTGTTTAGTAAGAAAATGATTTATAAAAATCGCGTCTACTGACCTTGGGAGAGGTCAAGTCCAATTGAAGGCTATTACAGCACACTACGCACTTAAATGAATTCTCAACTCGGTTTGAAAACTACAAATCCCCAGCAAAAACTGAACAGTTTCTGTGTACTGGAAAATCCTTGGAAAATCCTTGACTTGAAAATAAAAAGTTTACCTTAACGTCGAAGGTGAATGTCATATAAAAGCTAAATGGTACCCAATATTCAATTTCGATGCGATAAGTTTATTTTCCAAATATCTGAAAACTTTGTCAAACGACTAGCAAGTTATAGCCTGGGAAGCTAAAAGCACAACATTTACCGCCATGACCTTTAACCCTAAAAATAAAGTATGTTTGAAGCATGTCAGATATTGAAACCTGTATTTTCTGAAAGAACACACATTTCACTTTTGCACAAGGTCATTAAAGTCCTTTAGCTTTTGGGTAGATTAATTTTTTCAAGTTAGTCTCCTCCCCATCCACTAAACGCTTCAGGGTAAACCTTAATGTCCCCGACCGCCTGTTGAGGATTGAAAATATACATTCTCAGTCCACATTGAAAACATTGTTTAATTTTTTAAATGATAATATCCCAAACAGTTACAACGGTTTTATAGTTCAATACTTCCTTACAACATTTTGGTAAAAACTAAACAAATATTCTGAATGCGTCAGAAACTATCCCGAAATAATAACTTAGATAACAACTGTTAAAATAATTCAAATCAGTGGGAGTTTTATGGCTGAAAAGGGTTCGAAGAAATCATGGATGAAACAAAACTCTTTAGAACTCTTTAGATCCCCATATTTCTGGAAAAATTTCATTTGTCCTAAAAAATGCAAGATTTTTTTAATGTATTTTTTCAATGTCAAGATACGTCACATGCATGTAACAGAGTATACAATTTCATGTTATATGTAACTTTTACAAGTCTTGAAAACTGAGTTAAACATTTTAATCGACATTTTTATCTTTTCTAAACTAGAGATTATATTCTATTGTTTAAATAACACTGGATTTTCAGACTGCTCATAATAATATGTGTCCCAAAACACTTGATAATTAAAAAATTAAAAGGTTACATCATTCTGACACTCATTCATATCCATTGGCTGTGTGATGAGCTACTATAAATTGTACATCATTCTGACACTCACTGTTGTTTGTTATTTGTTATACATATTCAATGTACAGTATTAATCGGGTGATTTGCATGTTGGGCTGTGTGAAGAGCTACTCTAAATTATGAATATAGCACATAATGATTAAATCTTTTTTACTGGCTGTTGTTGACTTTCAAATTAATTTTGTCACGAAACGATAGAACAAGAATCTATCAGGACATTCAAATGCGTGATACCTTAGCTGTAACAGTTGCTGTTGTATCAGATTACTGTATTTTTTTCTAAGAATTGTTCATAAATTCGCCTAATTATTTGTCATTGCTTACGTAAGTTTAATATTTTACTGACCAGATATAAGAAATTATGCAAAAATATGATTGAATTGGCCCTAATTACCATATCAAATTTTCTTTAAAATGATGTAGTTGGTGGGTAGATTTTGATATTCTGTACCGTTGTAATGTAAACTCAGCCTCTATCTGTTATCATTTGTAATACACAAGATAAAAAAGTATTAAGGAAATAGGGTAATATCCCAAACGGATATCCCATTTTGTTCCGTATTCTGATATAGGGGTGTGATTTAGCTATATGATACACCGGCAAACGAATACCGAAGTAAGAAATATAAATAGATCCATGGTATAATTCCAATATATAACGCCTTTAGCACATAACGTGGGTATTTTAACACCGGTTTCTACGAAAGCCGGAAGGGGACTTCCGAGTTCCGACTTCTTACTTCTAACTTCTTACTTCTTACTTCCGAGTTCCGACTTCTTACTTCTAACTTCTTACTTCTTAGTTCGATGTTGCAATTCGGAAAGGTAGTCTTTCCGAATTTCAACATCGACTTTGGCATTTACTTTGAACTAAATGTTTCATAGTTTATGACTAATGGCGAAAGCAATAAACATGATAGACTGAATGGCGTTTAGCGTCCTACTTTTAATATTTCAGCCAAAACCCAAGACGAGAACAGGTTTATAAAAACATGATTTATTTGGGAAAAGGAAAAACACTGGGAGGGGAGAATTCTGATTGTCACTGGTAAAAGAGTATTAAGGGGAGTGAGCCTTGCAACCGGATATCTTAAGACTACGGGACTGTTGCAAGGAATCTCAAACGTGAACGGTCTTGCATTTTATGTGTAATAAGCGATGTATTTTATTTGTATTATGTCTTCGACTTAGCATTAGCACAAACCCTTAAAATTTGTTGAGTAATACTCTTTTACACCCCTTGAAGACGATTTAGATTGTATTGTAAAGCTCTTTTGATTAAGGCAGGTATGATAACAAAGTTAGAGTGGATGCTTGGGAACGTACACGCTTGCAGGATTTAAACACATACCCCTGTCAGACATCGTAGTGTTAAGTCAACTGCTGTAATCATACCTTTAAAAGAAACTACATTTATTTTAGAATTAGCATGAACCGAAGTCCACAAACTCTGTAAGAGTCTTATTTGAAGATTTCCTACTTCACTTTATCTTGAAGCACGTATTCATTAAAATTATAGGAAGTGCGCAGATGGAACTCAAACAATGTAATTAACAGTCAAACTTAGTATTTTTCGATTGTTTTGTTTTGTTTATTTTATTTATATATTTTTTCTTGGTTTGTTTTTGTTTTGTTTTTTGTTTTTGCTTTTAGTTTTTTTTATGTTTATTTTGACAGTTTCGTACTTCTGGGCATAAGGTATGTATAATTTTTCACATTCTCTATACAATTTTCCCAATTCAGCCGTAAAATCTTTTTCATCCTGGAATATAAAGACTTGCAATTATTCATAATGAAGGTATGAACAATACATTTTAATCATCACAGTTTGGTGATCATTCCATGCTCTACATGCTGTCATAGATCTTCCAAATTCTTTCTCACTTCTTACTTCTAACTTCTTACTTCTTACTTCTTACTTCTAACTTTTTACTTCTTACCTCTAACTTCTTACTTCTAACTTCTTACTTCTTACTTCTAACTTCTAACTTCTTACTTCTTACTTCTAACTTTTTACTTCTTACTTCTTACTTCTAACTTCTTACTTCTTACTTCTAACTTCTTACTTCTTACTTCTAACTTCTTACTTCTAACTTCGAACTTCTTACTTCTAACTTCTTTCTTCTAACTTCTTACTTCTTACTTCTAACTTCTTACTTCTTACTTCTAACTTCTAACTTCTTACTTCTAACTTCTTACTTCTTACTTCCAAGTTCCAACCTGGACAGGCAAAGGACATTCAACCCGGTATTTAATAATATCAATACTTTGATTATAAGTAAGACTCTTCGTTATATTGATCCTAGCATAATAGACATGTTGCAAAAGGTATTATGTTTTCGAGTATGTCCACATTTATGTCTAGAACGACCGATTTAAAGAGTGGTAATCTCAAAACATCTATTGTACATCATATTATTCCTTTTTTTTTAATGTGCAGCTAACAAATGTGTTGCACTTTCAGAATGCAATAAATTGTGTCAGAAGCACTGTACCCATGCAGATTACACATTTTTCTTTCTTTAGTTAGACTAGATCAATACTTAACAGCGGGTATTTAAACTATTTTAACATAGACTCATGGTAATGTTTTTCACAAGTTTGTTTCGCATTTTGAAGTCCTTCAGATTAGGTAGAAAATAAATGTATTTTAATGACATGTAATTTGCTGCCCATATATGCCACTACCCTTAACGAGAATCACACACTGAAGAATGAAACAGTTGTCTGATGTACGGTCGGCTCGAATAGTTAGTATGTCTGGTGATGCGTTCATCTTTTTATTTTAATTTTCACTTGTTACCAAATAAATTGTGTTATTGTGATAGTTTTAAATGGCATTTCTTGTTTGAAGGCTTGCTGCGACTCCGTCTTTTGTCAATCAACTTCTTGTAACTTAAGCATACTTTCAATCAATTATATTGACCTGAAACGACCAGGAGCCAATTGATAATGAAAATCAATGTATAGTCCATGCAACATATGGAAAACAACAATAAAAGAGTTGTTCCATTGCTTGGTTTAATCATGTATTTGTAGAGATTATGTCTCATGTACATTTACTCCATACCATTCCATTGTCAATATCTTTTTGAAAACTTTCTTAATTACATGTAATTTATATAATTCAATGAAAAATTTACTTGGTTGTAAATAAATATCCAAAAATTTAAAATAAAAATATATCAAGATATACTTTAAACGGATCCGAATTACACATGCACGAGAGCACTTGGTTCGACAGATCCATTAAGAAAAAAATTATTATTTAGTTAGTTTTAAAGGCAGGAGTGAAATATACGTCTTTTGGTAATTGTTTTTTTAACCTTTTTCTGAATGAGGAAACACACAAGACATGAAATGATAAGAATTATAGGTAGTCGAATTCACAATGGAAATTAATGTGTCTTATACAAATTAATCGCCTTATGCCTATATGTTATGGTTTTGCAGCTATATTTTTTAATCACATGTGCTTCAGGTTATTGACTGCCCCTAAACAGGAATGAAATACACAAATCATTCTATATATTGTAGTCGCATACACAATGGCTTCATATTAAATTTTTTTGGATAAAAAAGATAGAGTCACCAAACATGGTCCAGCAATACTAGTAAGTCTTTTTTATTACGAGTCCCAGACAAGGGTTTGACTTTGGAAGAGACTGTGTAATATTGAAGGAAAAAAAATCAAAATCTATTCAATTAGATCAACAATTCTAAATAAAAAAGACACCAGGTACGTCAATATCCCCGCAGCGAAAAAGGAAAGTACAAATAACTGAAATAAAGGAATGTCAAGAGTGTCGTCTTGTTTCGTTCTTGTGTGTAATTCGAAAATTCGAAAATTAAAATGCTGTTAAAGCAGGGAAATGTATTAAGTAATGAGATAGCGTGTGAAAATTGAAGATAAAATCTTTATAAAATAGTTGAACTTGGTTGACGGACATTTCGAATTGACTGAGAATTTAAATTTCCTGAAACGCATGAATTCTGCTTTTTATTTACTGAATTGATTATTTTGAGACTATCCCACACTGTTTATTACACTTCAACATATTCATCGGCATAAGCTTATTCATATACATCTTTCGTAACATGTCTAATAGGACTTTGCGAAAGCAAGAAAAATTGACCAACCGATAAAACGGTGTCTAACGTCCAACTAGCGAAATATTTCAACTTTAATTCAAGACGAGAACAGATTTTTGAATGCAAAATCAAGCTGGGAAAATGGAAAACGCTGGGGGGGGGGGGTAATTGTACAGAAAAATTATGTTTCCATGGCAACGTTCTGTCTAGATCGTGGCAAGTTAGAGGGGGGCTTTTGATTTATTTATTGAAGAAGTGTATTGATTTCTTTGCATGAATATGCTCCGCACAGGCGGCCATGTTTTTTGTCAGATCGGAACAAAATGTGCAATCCTTGTGCAAGCCTTGTACATTTGTAAAGGAACTTCCATAAATCCATACGACATCATTCCAGTACAGTTTGGTTGAATTTGCTTCCATAAGTTCTGAGCAGATGACGAAAATGATGTTTTACCAATAGGGTCCAATGTTAAACTATGTTCCTCGCTGGCAGGTTTGTTTTGTGTTGGATCCGAACGGAATGAGCAGTTTTTGTTAATCGCCTTCAATGCCGATTATTCCTGTAAAGTTTGCTTGAATTGTTTAATTGGTTCCAGAGGAGATGATCAAAATGTGAACAATTAACGGACGGACGGGTCAGGTGAGCTAAAAAAAATTAATTAAAACTCTTTTTCGGGATTATAGAGTTGGGGCCAATGCAAGCTGAACACGATTTTCTGTATCTACAATTTGTTATTGAAAATTGAATAAGTTTATATTTCTAAATGCAAACCTTTATCCACTATTTTTATTAGACATAATGCAAATAAAACACATCGCTTATTACATACAAAAATACAAGACCGTTGACGTTAAAGAATCCTTGCAACAGTCCCGTAGTATGTAGGTTAACGGGTTGCGAGGCTGACTCCCCCTTCACCCTGATGTCTTGATCTTGGATTTTGGCTGAAATGTTGAAATTAGGACGTTATACGCCATTCGATCCATCAATTAATTTTTATTGCTTTTGCAATTACTCATAAACTAGAGGAATAATATAATGAAACCTCAGTCCGAACATTGACAATATTAATACCGAAGTCAGTGTTGCAATCCGGAAAGGCTACCTTTCCGGATTGCAACATCGAAGTAAGAAGTAAGAAGTTAGAAGTAAGAAGTAAGAAGTTAGAAGTAAGAAGTAAGAAGTTAGAAGTAAGAAGTAAGAAGTTAGAAGTAAGAAGTTAGAAGTAAGAAGAAAGATGTTAGAAATATTTTGAAAGATATACGACACTGAGCATGTAGAGCAGGGAATGAACACCCAACTCTCATCCTTAAAATTTATGGTGCATCCCCTTACTTGCCTAGTATTCCAGGAGGGGTAGATTTTAATGCTGATTTTTGAAAAATTCTAAAACGAATGTGAGGTACTTTCAGTACTCTTCTCTAAAAGGATATTATCCATAAAACTTGGAATATGCGTGTATCTAAATCAACTGAAAATGAATATATGTGTTAAAGGTTAATGCACACCTTTACCCGTTATTTTTATTGGACATGATGCAAATAAAACAAATCGCTTATTACACACAAAAATGCACTACCGTTCACGTTAAGGAATCCTTGCAACAGTCCCGTAGTATGTAGGTAACGGACTGCAAGGCTGACTCGCTCTTCATCATTAATCTAATCACGTTGATAAATTTGTTCTCGTCTTGGATTTTGGCTGAAATGTTGAAATAAAGACGTTCAACGCCATTCGATCCATCAATCACTTTTTATTGCCTTTTCATATTAGTCATAAACTAGAGGAATAATATAATGAAACTTCAGTCTTAACATTGACAATATTAATACGGAAGTCAGCGCAGCCTTTCCGGATTGCAACATCGAAGTAAGGAGTAAGAAGTAAGAAGTTAGAAGTAAGAAGTAAGAAGTTAGAAGTAAGAAGTTAGAAGTAAGAAGTAAGAAGTTAGAAGTAAGAAGTAAGAAGTTAGAAGTAAGAAGTACTAGAAGATGGACATATTTTGAAATATATTTATATAACAATATCTGAAGCAGGGAATGAGCTCCAAACTCTGATCATTAGAACTGTATCGTTCATCCCTCTATTATAAACAATTGCAAGTCATAATATTCTAGAAGGGGGAAGATTTAAGGATGTATTGACACTGCTCTGAGTTAAAATCCAGAAAATGTGTATGTATCCATGCATCCACTTCCTTGATTTTCTGGACTGGGTGATAAAATTTTCCTCCCAATCTTATCACTCTTACCTCCACCATACAACCTATATCGTCTCGAAGGGGTGTATAAAAAGAGGATGAACAAAAACCAAATCAATCTTTTCCGATTGCAAGAATTTATCTTCCAAGGACTATTGCAAAATTGAACACGATTTCCTATATATGAAGTTTTCTGTCAATTGAATTAGTTTATATTTCAAAATGCACACCCTAAACTGCTGTTATCTAAGACATAAAAGGGGGTCTTGAAGGTGTCCGGGCCTTTTTTTTCTTTTTTGGAGCGGAAATCGTGAAAAATACCCCTTTATAATAGGCGTGATGCGCCACTTCATAGAATTTTTAACGTGAAAGCCACAAATTTATAAAATTGATGACATGCACGATGGGTTCTTCAAGACCCAGATAATACAAAAATACAAGACCTTTCACGCCCAAGAAGTAGGTAACCAGAGGTAAGGCTAACCCCTGCCCCTCAACCCCTTTATTCAGTGGTATTCAAAATTACTCCCTTCCTAGCGTTTCTCTGTTCCCAGATTGATTGTTATCGTCTTGAATTATAGTTCAAATATTTCTAGTAGAAGGTCTAACACCATTTAAGCTATCAATCAATATTTATTGATTTCGTGACAGGTCATAAACCACGAAACTTTCAGTCCTAACAAAACTGACAAAATTAAATACCGAAGTCGATGTTGAAATCGGGATTGCAACATTGAAGTAAGAAGTAAGAAGTAAGAAGTTAGAAGTAAGAAGTCGGAACTCGGAAGTCCCCTTCCGGCTTTCGTAGGTTTCCGTTGTTTTATTTTATCTTACCCCTTGCTCACCTTCGGATGAAATAATAGCGAAAAAATCTCGAGCCCATGTTTAAATGCTTGGAATCTATGGCAGTCATGAATTATTTCTTAATTGTACGATATATATGCAGATATCTAAATTTTAGAAAATTTTGCTTAGAAATCAAAAAAAAAAATATCTCTCTCGTGAATAACTCTGTCCCTACCTGATATGGCTTTTCATTTAGATCTTTTTGGTTATTTACTCCCTATCAGATATTCTAAGTGTTTGGTTTAAGCTATTAAAATTATTTAATTTTATCTACACTGGGGAGATATAAGTTGTCGAAATGGCCATTCACATAGACTATAAATTTACAATAACTTCGTTATTAATAACCACTGGGCCGATGTCTCTGCTGGTGGATTGTAAGTCCTTGAGGGCATGCACCAACCCAATAGTCAGTACTTCGGTACTGGGCTGAAAACCGATCTTAGTTGGAGACTTCCAATATATAAATTTATATTTATATTTTTTTCATTGAGATCTTGTCGGTAGTTCTCTATCAGATTTATAAGTATTCGGTTTATGTTTTCCAAATAATTTGATTTATCTGCACCGATGATACATAAGTTGTCGAAATGGCTATATACAGAAGCTAAATTTACAGTAACTTTGGTATTTTGTTGTTTTTTTTTTCACCCGGTCAAGTTTTTTTTACATCTGTATCCGTTTTTTAGCCATTTGCAAAAAAAGGAAAAAAATCTTTTTTAAGTATCAGTGGCACTTTTGTATGGTTCTCGGACTCATCTGACACTACATACTCTGGTGATAGTTAAGTCTAAGTTTGCTTTTTATTGGTCAAGCAGCTCAAAGGGAGAAGATTGCTGAAAACGTTTACGACGAACGGACACTGAAAGACTTCAAGTGACGGTGATAGCTCACATGGCATTGTTGTGCAAGGTGAGCTAAGAGGATAAAAGGACAATGACACTTATAAAGATTAACTTAACACGTTCAGTCGTGTTTTACAAATGGTGGACAGTGTTTGTGTGTTAGACTTGGCCACTATCTTCTATATTATTAAGACATAAAAAGAGTATAAAAAAGTTAAGTTAGTGTTAGTCAATCAGTTACTTCACTGACGATTGATTTAATAACTCTAAACCTATAACAAGAAATGTAGCGTATCTTTTGGCATACATATCTTTTATCTTTTCTCTCTTCCGAATATAGATATAGTGAAAGTTTGATGAAAATGATAACCATTACAATAAGGATGATTAAGTCTCCCAAACGAAGTTTGTGGAGACTTATTGTTTTTACTCTGTTTCTAATTATTATTATTAAGTCTCCCAAACGAAGTTTGTGGAGACTTATTGTTTTTGCTCCGTTCTTATTATTCTTATTATTATTATGTCGCCCCAGACGAAGTCGGGGAGACATATTATTATTGTTCCGTTTCTTTGTTATTATTGTTTCTTCTTCTTCTTATTATTATTATTATTTTACTTCCACTAAATTTTGTCCAGAGCGTTTCTCAGAGTTGCATGAACCGAACCACTTGATACTTGGCACACAGTTGGATCACCGTATGAAGTTGTGCAACACGGTGAAAAAATTTTCAAAATGGCCGCCATTTCCAAGATGGCCGCCATTTTACGTTAAAAAACCGAGGATTCAATATCTCTGGAACTGCTTTGCAGAATATCTTCATATTTTGCAAAGATGTTCAATAAAATGAGACGAAGGAATTTATGCAAAAAAAATTTTCAAAATGGCCGCCATTTCCAAGATGGCCGCCAAAAATGCGTCAAAATTTTGCATGAACCGAACCACTTGATACTTGGCACACAGTTGGATCACCATATGAAGTTGTGCAACAAGGTGAAAAAATTTTCAAAATGGCCGCCATTTTCCGTTTTTTAGCCATTTGCAAAAAAAGAAAAGAAAATCAATTTTAAGTATCAGTGGCGATTTTGTATGGTTCTCGGACTCATCTGACACTACATACTCTGGTGATAGTTAAGTCTAAGTTTGCTTTTTATTGGTCAAGCAGCTCAAAGGGAGAAGATTGCTGAAAACGTTTACGACGAACGGACACTGAAAGACTTCAAGTGACGGTGATAGCTCACATGGCATTGTTGTGCAAGGTGAGCTAAGAGGATAAAAGGACAATGACACTTATAAAGATTAACTTAACACGTTCAGTCGTGTTTTACAAATGGTGGACAGTGTTTGTGTGTTAGACTTGGCCACTATCTTCTATATTATTAAGACATAAAAAGAGTATAAAAAAGTTAAGTTAGTGTTAGTCAATCAGTTACTTCACTGACGATTGATTTAATAACTCTAAACCTATAACAAGAAATGTAGCGTATCTTTTGGCATAC
>MJUU01072214.1:185436-210467 GCA_002080025.1 Modiolus philippinarum
TGGGGCGAGTTGGTAGAAATTGGGGGCGACTCGGACAGGGGCGAGTTGGCAGTGGGGCGAGTTGTCCTGCTACCTATGTTGTTTATCAAATGTTTGTTTGTAAGGGATTTAACTCCACTTCCAGGGGTAGTTCAGCTACATCATGGCAGTTTATCTACGTTGTGGGGAAGCCACCGGATTACCCGGGATGAACTACCGACCTTTATCATGTAATTGTCATACCTTATCACGTAAGGTTGTAAGTCGAGTGCACCCTTTTCATGGTTTGAACTCAAAACGCAGAGGTGAAAAGTTGCACACATAAACTTGCTTCTTTAACCACTCGGCCACCCAGGTCGTAATTTTGTTTATGATATAATTTGTATGACCAAAAAATACAAGTTATAACATGTACAAAAATATCACAAATTATGATTTCAATGTGTACAATATCAAAATTATCTAGCGATAATAATGATAGAATACGCAAGATTACATTGTCACCATATACTTAATACAGAAAAATTTTGTTTTACGTTTTGTGTCACGGAGTTAACTGCTTGCTTTTCCTAGAATAATACTACTACTCCTCCTCTAGCAGGTTTTTCTACTTCACAAAGTGCATTGTCACTTGCAAATGAATCAGAATAAGACTTGCTTTTATCAATTTCACAATTTTTGGGAGAAACAAATTGCGGTACATACACTGCCTATGTAAAACAAACTTACTATGACTGCAGCTGAGGACGGCGAATTAAAGCCATCTTGGATATGGATTGGACAAAAAAAACTTTATAAGGAGCCACCCATGAACTATTGTGACAAAGTTTGGATCCCATCGGCTGATATGAAAAGATCTTTGAATGCATTTCCCTTATGGTCTTTTGTTAAATTATGTCCCGCACTGACAGCCGTCTTGTATAAGTTACGAAAATAAAATCATAAAGTTTGAAGGGAACCTCAAAGGACTATTGTGACAAAGTTAATTCCAATAATCTTGGTAGTTTCAGACTAGACGTTTGAAGGCATTTGCAATAAAATCCCTATGTTAATCTATGTGTCTTGTTGGCAGCTATCTTGGATGAGGTACTAACATCAAAATCATAAACTTTCAATTGGACCACCCAAGGACTATTGTGATCGAATGTGGTTCCAAATGACTCATTAGTTTGAGAGGAAGTGACTTTGAATGCATTTCCTTTAGGTCCCCATGATATACTTTGTTTGCCTTGCCCGGCGACAATCTTGAAAAAGGTATGAACATGAAAATCACAGACTTTGAAATATATTACCTAAAGACTATTGTGACAAAGTTTGTTTCCAATTTGCTCAGTAGTTTCAGCGGAGATGGTCTGTGAATGCATTTCCTATAGGATCCTTTATTAAACTATCTTCCCTGCTGGCGGCCATTTTGGATGAGGTACAAGGATAAAATAAGAAACTTTAAAATTAGATAAGGTACGATCATAAAAATTACAAACTACGAAGGGGACTATTTTGACCAAGTTTGGTTCCCCTTACCTAAGTACTTTCAGATGAGATCTTTAAATGCATTTCTCATAGGGTCCTATGTTAAACTATGTTTCCCGGTGACGGCTATCTTGAATGACGCACGAACATAAAAATCACAAAATTTCAAGGTAACCACCCAAGGACTTTTATGACTATGTTTGGTTCAAATTGGCTTAGTAGTTTCAGAGGAGAATATCTTTGAATGCATTTCCTACAGGATTCTATGTTAAACTTTGTTCGCCGATGGCGAACATCTTGGAAGAGTTACCGACATAAAAAAATCACATACTTTGTAGGAGGCCACCGCAGAACTATTGTGACTTAGTTCGGTTCCAATTGGCCCAGTGGTGTCAGAGGAGAAATCTTGGAATGCGATTCCAAAAGGGTCCTATACTAAACTATGTTCTGCTCTGACGGACAATTAGAATGTAGTACGAACATTATAAATAAACATAAACTTTGAAGTGGATCACCAAAAGACTATTGTGACCAAGTTTGGTTGCAATTGGCTCAGAAGTTTACGAGAAGATCATTGAATACTTTTCCCATAGGGTCCCAATGTTAAACTATGTTCCCCTCTGGTGGCCATCTTGGATGAGGTAAAAATATAAAAATCACAAACTTTGAAAAGGATGACACAAGGACTATTTTGACCAAGTTTTATTCCATTTGGTTCATTGGTTCCAGAGGAGATCTTTGAATGCATTTCCAAAAAGGTCCTTAAAATCTATGTTACCCCGCTGAAGGTCATCTTGGAAGGAAGATGTACAAATATAAAAATCACAAACTTTGGAAGTGACCACCCAAGAGTTATTCTGACCAAGTTTAGTTCCAATTGGTTCAGTGGTTTAAGAGAAGAAGAGCTTTGAATGAAAAGTTTTCGACGGAGTGGCAGATCCAGGTGAGCTGAAATGCCAATTCTTCCAAAACAAGTATTTGGATCTTCTCCAAAATTACAGGTCAGTTGGCCTACTGGTCATTTGTACTCCATCAGATTTGATATCTGTAACGGTTTTTGATTTATTTGCCAAAAATGGCAATTTACACCTATGTCCAATTTTCTAGTAACGGCAACCATGTTGTTTGATCCTTGGACTAATAGAATACAACTTTGAGTTTAGCTACCCTAGTAATGATTCGGGCCAAATTTTGTTAAAATTAGCTCAGCTGTTTCAGAAAAGATTGACAGACGGACGCCGATTGACGCCATGTGATGGCAATAGCTCATATGGCCTTTTAGACCAGGTGAGCTAAAACAATAATATCAGATAGTTAATTACTCTTTGACAATAATATCCCGTGAACAGTCTTTGAATATGGCAACCGCAATTGAGCTGTGTGAAGAGCTACTCTAAATTTTGAAAAGTACTAAATGATAAAATCTCACCTTTTTACTGGCTGTTGTTGACTTTCAAATCAATTGTCACGAAACGATAGAACCAGAATCTATCAGGACATTCAAAAGCGTGCGTGTTATACCTTAGATGTAACAGTTGCTGTTGTAATAGATAACACCATTGTAAAACTTTATTTTTCTTGGAATTATTTATGAATTCGCCTAATTTTCATGTTTTTGCTTACGTTAGTATGTCTTAATTATTTACTGAAATAAAAAAAAATGTAAAAATATGACTAAAATGGCACTATGTACTTTTTGGGCGTCAGATTTTTCTTGAAAATTAAGTACTTTATGGGACGTCAGTAATTCTTGGAAAAGGTAGATCTTGTGATGCTGAACACTTTTGCAATGTAAACTCCTCCTTTAATCGTTTATAATACACAAAATGACAATTCGACATACTAAAGAAAGAGAGCAATTACCCTAAAATGGGTTATCACATTTTCTTCAGTTATGGTGATTTGGTTTTGCTGATCACTTTCATCCGGTCGGAGTTTTTTAAATCAATTTGTTTTAAAAAATCCATTTACAAAGAAAAAAGAAAAGTACTCCTATGTTCTATCTTTAGTAACAGTGGACATATTGTTTGGTTCTCGTTCTAATCGGACATCGAATACTCTAGAAATGATTAAGGCTTTAGGATTGGTTTACATTGGCCCAGTATTTTCAGCAATTGTTTAAATCGTTTACTGATGACGAGGGACGGACACCATGCAAGGGGCGTCAAGTGATGGCAATGGCTCACATGGATTATTTGCTTCAGTTGAGCTTAAATGTGAAAATAAAAAGATGGCAAAGACTCACAAGACAGATCCAGACTTTCTGCTTAGGGGACCCATAATTTTTCTAGGGGGGGGGGCATTTTTTAAACCCTAGGAATTTTAAATATTTTCTAATCTATAGGGACGGGCACCCCTGTCCCCTTCTGGATGCACAAATGATGCAAATGGTTGACAGTGTTAGTCTGCTTAACTTGGCCACTATCTTATATATAGTTATAAGACATAAAACAGAGAGTATAAAATAGTGTTAGTAAATAAATAACTTCACTGAAGAGTCATTTTATAACTTTTAAGCTTGTTACAAATTTGATTGCTTAATATTTTGCAACCTAAAGATCATTAAACTTAACATATATAATTTCTATCCCATTTAGTTTCAGATATTAGTACAGTGAAAATTTACGAAAAATGTAACTTTTACAATATGGATGATGCCTTTACTGTAAAGTTGCATAGAAGACAGATGTTGTCATGTCGTTCAGTTTTACCTTTACTTATAAGATTTTCCATATCGGTTAGTTATACCTCGAATTATATTCTCAGTACCAGAGTCCTGCACTTAAGCAATAGACCATATCCGAGATATTGTATCAGAATTTACAAGACTACTTTTCAATACGATACAATATCGGAAACGTCATGTCATAAAGCATAAAATGTCATGAAATTACATCATTTTTTATCACATGGGGCGGACACGTTTGTGACGTAGGGCGGACAATCATCTAACTACCAGAACTCGGATATGGTCTATTTGCAATAATCAAAATGATTCAAAAACAGACCCCTTTTGAGGATTCAAAGCAAGTTAAGTTCTGTAAAGAGTTGATTTTAGATCCAAGTGTTCGGTTTATGATCTTCCAAATAATTCGATGTGATCTGCACTGAAGATACATAAATTTCATATGGGCCATATGCGGAAACTGAATTTATAGTAACATTTATTACCACTGGTTTGATGCTTCTGCTGGTGGACTGTTTGTCCCGATTGTTTTCAACAACCCAGAAGTCAGTACTAATTGCAATATCTAAATTTTGGAAAATTTTCCTTAATAATACGGAAATCTCCCTCGTGCAGTGCATAACATTGTCATTGGCTGATTTTGGCTTTTCAGCAAGATCTTTTTTGCTTATTTTTTCTATCAGGTTTACAAGTATTCGGTCAATGTTTGTCTCGTGTTTTCATTATTGTTTTTCTGGTGCAATTTGCTTATAAATTGTGGCATGTGATTGTAGTTCCTGGCCATTGTAGGTGTTTGCTGTTATCCTGTTTTGGTAATGGTCTTCAACACAATTTGATTTGATCAGCATTGAAGAGACATAAGTTGTTGAAATCGCTATATGCAGAAACTAAATGTACAGTAACTTCGGTATTTTGTAATTTCACCCGGTCCGATTTTTTATTGAAGACATTTGTCAAAAAATCAAAGAACTAACAATGCAAGGATATGGAGTAAATGTACATGAGACAAAATATCTACACATTCAAAACCAAGCAATGATGCAACGTTTTAATTCACGATGAGGCCTTTAACAATGAGCTTTGCTCATACCTCACAGTGAGTTCAAGACCATGTATTCTATTTCCAGTAACAGTGGGCGTTTGTGATCCGAACACAACTAAACGGTAAACTAAACTAAACATCGCCTAAACGGTACGAACATCAACCCGAGAAAATTGTTCGCGGGTCAAAATTCCACTCCTCATTTCAGAAGTTAAGCGAAAAAAAACAACCTGAGATGAAAGGTGGTGGTAAAGAAAGGGTACACAAATTCAAGCCTGTATCATAGGCACAAAACACACTTCTGATCCCTCGAGCAGGAGGCACTGGGTCTCTGGACTTGCGAATATACATGATTACTGCCAGTCAGAACATATATTCAGGTTTTGACATACATGATGTAGACACAGTTCTTTCAATACATCAGTTGGTCTTTTTACTTATCATTATACACTGGGATAAGGCCTACCACAGGATCAAGGAAAGATTACAACTGGAAAATACAACATTTAACCATTCTTTTAACTTTATTGACCCAAAGACCGGCTTTTACAGACAGACAATCCAAACCAAAACAGAAGTTCAACAACCTACAGAAATGAATTACAATGGAATACTGATTTAGTCCAACTTAAATGAAAGAATTTGGACCATTGAGGCAGTTTTTGAGAACCTTTGAAAACAGAATTTTAGCTGTAAAGACTTACAATTAAAGAAATTTTAGACAAAACAATGGCAGTAGAATACCGAAGGAACAAAACAATGGCAGTAGAATACCGAAGGAACAAAACAATGGCAGTAGAATACCGAAGGAACAAAACACAAGATTACATACTTAAGTAAATCAAGTCCAGTGACAAGGTAAAAACGAGAACACCAGAAGACTGAAGACACTACACTCCCACAAAACACAAGATTACATACTTAAGTAAATCAAGTCCAGTGACAAGGCAAAAACGAGAACACCAGAAGACTTAAGACACTACACTCCCACAAAACACACGAACAACACAAATACAACACTCAAAACTAAAGCAACTATAAAAACACGTGACTACGGAAAGGTAAGCTTGTCCTGCTCTGTATATAGCACTCATCATACTGTCAATGGGTCAATCCAGAGTCAAATCGGTAATGTCAAATCCGGGAAGACGTGAATGTAGCTTAAATTGTCTGTTCTCATTTGGGACACCTCATTTAATATCAATCTAAACTGTGGTGGTGACGGCCATAGAATTTCTGAAGGGATGAAAGTAACGAAGGCTGTAACATTGATTTTTAACGGACCCTGAAATTTTGATAAAATATAGATTTTCTGGACCTTTTGTCTAAAGCCTTCCAGATATTAAGCTAATATTTGCTATGTGGGTCGACCATTATGAGTTACAGATCAGGTTCGAGTTTCGTAATTGTCCATTGTTTTTTTGGCGGAGTTATAGGCAATGGACTTAGAAAATTTTTGAAAAATACAGGTTTTAAGGACTTTTTCTAAATCGTTCAGTATATTAAGTTAATATTTGCTATGTGAGTCTACAGCTATGAGCATATCACAGACTTAGCAGTTTCTGTGTTACTGCTGTCACACTTTTTTCAAAGTCACTTTATTAACTTCAAGCTTTACAATAACGAATCAACTGGAAATTTACACTCCATACGCTGGGAAGACAATCATCATGTTTATTTCAGCAGCCTATGATCATCAATATTTAACAAAAGGTAAGAAGCAGAGTTTGGTGTATCGGTTGTCTCTTTAATTTCAAGCTCACTTGGGTAGATCCGATGTAAATATTCTTTATGGTCTAGGATTATTAAGAGAAATGACATTGTCTATATATCTGATGCTGATATTAATTGGCTCGGTTAGTTGGTTTTGTTTCTGTTGTATAAGCCGCTGTAAAAACTTTGTTTCATACGAATAAAGGAAAAGGTCAACTTAAAGTGATGCACAATTCGTTCCCATAGGAATCCCTGTTTGCTGATGAAAAACGCATCCTTCACAATCAACGAAAATTTAGTCGATCAAGCATCTTTATTACGTCTATTTCACCATATTTCCTGCTTGATTCAGTATTGTTCAAATCAAAAAGTTTTTTTTCATATGACAAATTTACTTGCGTAACTCTTGTCAACAATTTAAAATGCTACAAATATATTTTTAAAAAAATCAAAGTTTGCGTCTTGCGTACAAAGCATTTACATTTTTTGTACTTCATTTTTTTCATGCATTTTGAAAATAACAGTTTATACCTAATATAATTTAGTCTCTTAACGATATTAAACAAATTACATTTATTTTATTTAGCTGAATACACATTCAAACACATTAGGTATTCCCTTGATTGACGAAATAAGCATAGACATTTATTTGGGGTGCAAAACCGATCCCCTGCCTCCAATTTCTAAATATGCCTCACGATTTGTTTTCTAATAACATTTTCCCTTTGATCTAATGTGAATGTTCTCGGTCAGTTTAACGAGTTTTATTGCTAAATATTTTGCAACCTAAAGATCATTTAACTTTTCTTTCAAACATAAATATAATGCAAATTTGATGAAAAATGTTGATGACTGGATTTACTACAAAGTGGCATAGAAGTTTGATGTTGTCATGTTGTTCAGTTTTAACCCTTACTTGTCAGATTTCTTTATCAGTTAGTCTAATTCTCAATCTATGACGCCATGTTGTAGGACTTCTTCATAATTAATCAGACTCCTTTTGATGACAAGATAAGTTTTAGTTCTGTCAAGAGTGGATGTTAGGTCTTTTGTTCCTTAGTGTCTGTGACTTTGGCAAATTTGCGGCAACAGATACTCAAATTCGAAACTGAAGATTTGATGATTTATTCCAATTGGCTTGTGGCTTCAGAAGAGACTATTTTTGAATGTTTTCCCACAGTCTCCAATAATAAACTACGATTCTCCATCTGATGCTGACTTGCCGGACATTTTTTCAAAGATGAGCGTTATAGTGGATATCGACGGGATATTCTACAAAAACCCGTTAAGCTGGCTATTGAGTCCATTGACCTGAAGATTTCACACATATATTGGCCTCTCACTGATACTGCAGATGTCTACAGAAATACATGACGACTCTTTACCAAACCCTTCGGGAAGTTTTGAGTTTGATTATCATTCCGTACTGTGACAGTGTTTTACCAGCAGACTAGGTTCCTTGAGCTAGCCGGCAGATTAGTGGCGATATCTCGTTGACCCTTCTTTCTAAATTACGTTTTGTTATATTCTTTTCTTTTTCAAGATAGTGGTCCCCGAGTCTTTCTGTTTTGGGTTTTATTCGCATGTTTATTATACTATAGGGAAACAGGATAGAGAAAGGAGATTGGGTACCCATAAACCAGTTAAACTCTACCACTGGCTTTTGTTGGTGCCGGTAAAAAGTCCGGCTGTTCCGAGTTCCTATCTTTATTTACGTTTGTCTCTTGTCTTTCAATTGTGTTTTTCTAGTGCAGTTTGCTTGTGAATTGTGGCATGTGATTCCAGTTCTTTTGCTCTAATCAACCTCTTTCTCAAATTTTTACTTTTGAAATACAAGACAAATATATAAAATCATGAAACTTTGACCAGTACAGAGCAATAACTCCTCTATGTGTATTAAGATACCAGGTTGGTAGATCTTTATATGTTAAACATGTTTAAAATCAAAATTCAAACACATTTTTTTTAATACAATGTATCATTTTTTTAACGGCAAAAGTGAAATAACTCCAAAACTGACTCTTTGTTATCAGATTTTCTTCGAAGAACAAAATACCGAAGTTATAGTGTTAATTTTAATTCTGCAAATGTACATTTCGACCATTTTTGTTTCTTCAGCGCAGATAAATTCGAATCATTTGGAAGTCCATATACCGAAATACGTGTAAAGCTGATAGTGAACAAATATCCAAGTGAATAAAAATGGAAAAGCCAAAACTCAACTAAGGACAGAGCTATGCATGAGGGAGATACTCCTCAGTTTTTAACACAATTTAGATATTGCATGTTTCAAAACAAAATCGGTTTTCGGGTCAGCATCGAAGTACTGACAACTTGGTTGGTGAGTACCCTCAGGGGACTAACAGACCATCAGCAGAGAAATCGACCCAGTAGTAACAAGAAGTTTCTGTGAATTTTGATTCTGCATATGCACATTTCGCCAACTTTTGTCTCTTCAGTGCAGATAAATTCGAAACATTTTGAAGTCGATAAACCGAAAATCGTGTAAAGCTGTAAAAGAACAAATAACCAAAAGGATCTAAATAGAAAAGCCAAAACTCAACTAAGGACAGAGCTATGCATGAGGGAGATACTCCTCAGTTTTAAACACAATTTAGGTATTGCAAGTTTCAAAACAAAATCGGTTTTCGGGTCAGCATCGAAGTACTGTTGGTGAGTACCCTCAGGGGACTAACAGTCCATCAGCATAGAAATCGACCCAGTGGTAACAAGTTTCTAATTTTGATTCTGCATATGCACATTTCGCCAACTTTTGTCTCTTCAATGCAGATAAATTCGAAACATTTTGAAGTCGATAAACCGAAAATCGTGTAAAGCTGTAAGAGAACAAATACCCAAAAGGATCTAAATAGAAAAGCCAAAACTCAGCTAAGGACAGAGCTATGCATGAGGGAGATCCACCTTAGTTTAAACACAATTTTGTATAATTTAGATATTGCAAAACAAAATATGTGTCCTTGACCTTTATTCTTTAAGTGTCGGTCAAAACTTAATTGTTTGTCATTTACACTTAAGACTTGAGGTATGTGGCATACTATAGTGACCTTCATGTGACCTTAACTTTTGACCAATAGACAGAATAACCATTGGTTTAAGCGTTTGTCTGTCCTAGGCATTACATGTTTACTTTGGGCTTCAGGCTTCCGAATACTGCCTGAATATTCTGTAATGCTGCGCATATCGATTTAAACAAGCCTAAAAGCATTTGAATTCAGACTTGTTGTCAATATTTGTCACTTGAGACTTGAAGATCACAAGTTACTTTGCCTGTGTGATATCAAGAAGCTTCATTGTTCCAGTACCTTGTTGTATTTGGAAATAATGATCATTTCCTGCAATCTTTGACTGTTGCCTTAATGAGAATGCATGACCTTCCATGTGTCTAGATCTTATAGACTGTCTTTAATGAGGCCCCTCATAGGTTTCTTGATTACCTGATTATCAGGGCATTTATTTAATGATTATTTGATTATTAGCATGCATTTTTATATATTTTTTGATTACTAAGCCAAAAATTTATTTGATTACTAAGGTAAAAATTTAATGATTATTTGATTACCAAGACAAAAATTTAATGATTATTTGATTCCTAGGACCCCCATGAGGACCCTCTTTAATATTTATTTTTCTCTATTGCTATTGAAATTGATGAAACAACTGATCTGCAGCTTCGTTTCTAGACCTTTTGTTGTATATTGACGAAGATATAGGACATGACAAGCGTGATGATCATGGAGGATTTTAACTTCCAAATTGTAAACTTTCCCTTTCTTAATAAGAAGCAATATACCTACCTCTCCAGCCTATGTAGTTTACATTTCACAGTTGATTCGTTACTGTCGAGCATGTAGTTTGTAAATTGATTTTTAACAGAGCAAAAACACTATCCAGAAGCTGTTTGGGGATTTGTTCTGCCTATGTAAATTTCATCCATCAAGAATTTTATGACCGTCACCATAACATCATTGAAAGATATGGCATGTCAGTGCCCCAAATGACAGCGGACATTTTTAGCTAGATTCACGTCCTACATGGATTTGGACTTTTTCCAAGATTTGCTCTCCTACAGTGTCGGGCGGGTGCCGGACATTTTCAGCTAGATTCACGTCCTACATGGATTTGGCCTTTTTCCGAGATTGACTCTCTTAGAGTGTCGGACGGGTGTTCTTAACAGAACAGGACATATGTACCCTTACGGAGCATCTAATGGCATTCAAAGTTTCATGCGATTTCACACTGCTAGTGCTTTGGTTTGAATGCTGTGTTTTTATTTCTGTGCCTTGTAGCTGTCTTTCGTCGTTGTTTTCGGTGTTCTCGTTTTGGCCATGTCTTTGGACTTCGATTTTTTGTAAATACCACCCCTTTCTACTGCCGTTGTTTTAATCCATTTACAATTTGGTAGAACATAATTAGTCTAGCTTCCTATGCTTAATCTTATTTTATCATTAACCTAGACTCGAGATTGGGCATGTGTATTTGTCATAATGAGAAGTGTCGATGTTGATCTTTGTGTGACCTTCAGGTCAAAAAAGTTTTTTTAAGTATTTGTCCTTTCCTAGTTTTTTATACGACCGCAAAAAATTTGAGGTCGTATAATGGTATGGCGCTGTCGTCGTCGTCTTCTGTAGACACTTTTGTTTTTGTCAATAACTTAAGTTCCAGTTGAGCAATCCTAATGACATTTTAACGTGTTCCTTTGCACAAAAGGAAGACTGGGGTGGTTTTTGGTTATTTTGGCCCCTCCCGTTTTTTTTTAAAAAGGGCCAAAAGGGCAAAATTGGGTGTTTTCACATATTTGGCTGTAGAATATTTATTGGATTTTTATGGGGTTTCTTTCAGTGGGTTAATAATTAAATTTCCTATCAGTGGTTTTACGTGGCATGTACCGTTCACGAGATAAATGGGGCCCAAAAGGGGCGGTTTTCAAAAATTTCATTTTATTCATTTTTAGTCCGATTTTGATGCAGTTTTTTGCAATGGATTCCTCTTGCGCTGCACCATCAGATTTTTGACAACATGTTTCTTTTCCGAGCTATGAGGGGCCGAATGGGGATAAAATTGCAAATTTACAGACAACCTAAATATTTTCTTCGGATTTCAATGGGATTTTTGTCTTTGGATTTCTCTTGATATAAGCTTTCAATAGTATAAATGTCAATAGATTTGGCGTAGCTCTTGCCAAGCTACAATGGGTCAAAAGGCTGAAATTGTAATTTTCAGAATATGTAAAATCTTTTATTTTTGTAGTGGATTTTAATAGGGTTCCTTTCTTCGGGTTCCTCTAATCATATAGTTAAAGTAGTATGTTGACCAATTTGACATACCCTTTTTATATAGCAAATCTTAACGTCGTAAATTTGAAGATATGTTCAAACAGGTAAAAAATGGAAACTATGGAACATAAAACTATTTCTATATCACAGATAGAAGCTGTTGGTTAGGTTCTTTTCAGCAGTATGAGAAATATAGAAATTGGCGCAGAAATGAATTCTAGAGAATGTTTCGAACAGTGACTGTTTTTACTTGAAATACACAGGCAAATTTTGTTTTGCGAACTCACTCATGTCATACAACTGTAGTTACTTTCAATAAATGTGCCCTTTAGCGTTGACAATGCATTTTTAAGTGCCATAACCTTTTATCTTTCCATCTCTTGATCTAGACTTTAGATATTTGTCTGGCATTTTTGTCAACTTTGATAACAAAATACCGAAGTTGTAAATTTATTTTCTGCATATGAGCATTTCGACAACTTATGTCTCATCATTGTTCATCAAACCAAAACATTTGGAAGTCCATTGACCGAAACACGTGTGCAAGCTGATAGAGAACAAGTAACCAAAAGGATCTAAATAGAAAAGCCAAAATTCGGCTGAGGACAGAGCTATGCATTAGGGAGATACTCTTTAGTTTGAAACAAATTTTGTAAAATTTAGATATTGTAAGTTTCAATAAAGTCGTTTTTTGGGTCAGCCCACTGTGCCGGGATCAGTGGACCTTCAAGTGACCCGAGATCAAATAATTGCATTTTTAAGTGTAAGTCAATATCTTTTCAACTGGCACTAGGGTTTTCATGATGAGGTCATAGTGTCCTTGACTCTTGACTTTGAGGCAGAAAAAAGCATTTTTTCTCAATGTGTGTCTACCTGGGCCATAAAATTTTTCATCTTTCGACCTAGACTTTAGTTATTTGACATGTGTTCCTTTCAATATGAAGTGTGTCGGTGTACTATATTATCTTGATGTGACCTTGACCTTTGACCTTGAGGTCATATAACAAGTTTTTTAAAGTATTTGCCTGTCCTTGTCATAGCTTTTAGTGAGTTTATCATCAAAAGCAGATGTTTCAAGACCCATAGTGACCTTTATTTGGCTATTACCTTTGACACTGAGGTCAAATTATCATTTGTAAGCGCTTATCCAGGCTATTACTTCCTAGACTTGAGAAATTTGGCCCAAGCACCTATCATAATACAATGCATATGTGTCCTTTACATAAGTGATAGTGGTGTGATCTTGATCTTTGATCTAGGGGTTAAATACATTTTTAAGTGTTTGCTTGTACAAAGGCTATAACTGTTTCATCTTTTGGCGTAGACTTAAACTATTTGGAAAAGGGACTATAATCACGGAAATGTGTCACATCCATTTGTACCATAGTGACATTCATGTGACCATGACTTTTGGTCTTAAGGTGAAATAACTTTTTTTAAGTGAGGACCATAACCTTTATCTCTTTTTGACCCATGTTTCAGATATTTAGTGTGTGGGTCTGATAAAATGTGTCACATACCAGTACCATACTGACCTTCATATGACCTTGACCATTAGCCTTCATGTAAAATAAATGCATTTTTCTGTGTTGACCATAATTTAATATCATATGACCTAGACCATGTAGACCTAAGAAATTAAGCATCTGGTCCATGTTCCACAGTGACCTTTAAAGAACTTTTGCTTTGATTTAAACTAGGCCATTGAGCATTAATCTTTAAGTCAAATAATAAATTATTTCTCAAGTGTTGTCCAGAACTTTCCCCTTGTGACCAAAACACACATAAACAAGATATACATGTACATGTATGTAGTTAGGGTTTTCTTTCTATGATTCTGACGTATTTGGAATATTACTGAACTATATATTGTCAAAATGTCATATTGGGGGAAGACATGTTTTAGTTTTCTCAAACAACTACCTCTTGTTTGTATTGTATTAGCTGTTGAATTCCATATTTTTTGTCAGCTACTGTATGTTTTAGAGGATGTCCAAGGGAAAATCAGACAGGCTGGTATATGACATAGATTGATTTCAAAAATCTATCAGCATTATGGGATCTAAAACACATAATCTTAAAGATTAAGTTTTTTTTGTTTTTGTTTTTTTTTAAAGTATGAGAATGTCAGAGTAATAAATTATATACAAAGCACTACAAAAATATGAAATAAGGGAAGATAACTCCTTGGTTTATACAAATTTAGTTGCTTTAAGGAATTTAAATGCCATATTTTGAGGCATCCATGGTAGATATTGAAAATCTTCTCTTTGCTTGGACCTTTGTAGAAGTTAGAAGCTTCGGAGGAATGGATATAAAAATTTTGAGGTAACATTTGTTTCTATGTGCCTTAATATAGCTTTAGCTACTGTCTAATGCCTCTTAAAAGTAGTATCATCATAATCATGTTTAAAATGTTTATATAACACTACAATAGTGTTGGGGAGTAATAGAGTCAGTAAGTCTCTTCATACAACGCCTAGATTTCATGATAAAATTGAAATTGCAATACATTTCTCTCCAAAATGGGACATTATAGAACTATGTTCAATTTTTTAGGACAATACTTCTATGTACAGTTATTGTCCCAGAGAGTTTCACTATTAAGAAACCCTACAGAACCTATGAAAGGGCAAAAACCACTCTCATCATCCAAAAGTGTTTACTTGAATCTGTTTAAAAGCCACTTAAGGATGTTCCCTGGTCAATTCTAAAATAACAAGGATATAAATTAAATGTGATTTATTGTTAGAAAATTGAAAAAGAAGTAATTTAAGCCCCAAAAAATGATAGGTTACCAATGTAACTTTTTAGATAAGAGTGTTTCAAAAAATGGCGGGAAACTGAACTCCTTTGAATTTTTCATAGGTTTAACATGAGAAATGTTTATCCAACTAGAGGCTCCCAGGAGCCTGTATCGCTCACCTGGCTATCAGTTGCCACAATGAAGCTAACATTTTAAGTTATACAGTTGAAGTTAAGTCTCTCAAACTTTGTTAGCTCAAACACCACCAATATCTTAAACTGTATTTAAAGTCTGATCTTGTTTTACTATATTTCTTTGTTGCCCATTTTTGACAAAAATGTACTTGCTTATGACCACTTTCAACACCAGTTTTGAAGCTGAGACATAATTTTGTAAATGGCAGTCAACAACAATTTTTAAAACCATATTTTTGAATCTAGAAACCAAATTTGAAATAGGAAAATGTTGAATTTCCTGCCTTTTTGGTGGCCATTTTGAAATGGCAATGAACGAACAATTTTTAACATTGGTTTGAATTTGCGACATTAATACCCATTTGGAAACCAAATTCCATTGAAATTTGACAATGTTAAATTTTCCCGCCTTTTTTGGCAGCCATTTGAAAATGGTGGTCAACAAACATTTTTCAGCATCTGTTTTGAAGTCGCAACATCAATATCCACTTTGAAACTAAAATTTATTGAAATCGGACAATATTGAATTTTCCCGCCTTTTGTGGAAGCCATTTTGAAAATGGCGGTCAACGAACAATTCTTAACATTGGTTTGAATTTGTGACATCTAAACCTTTTTGGAAACAAAATTCCATTGAAATTGGACAATGTTGAATTTTCCCGCCATTTTTGGTGGCCATTTTGAAAATGGCAGACAACGAACACTTTTCAGTACCTGTTTTCAAGTCGCAACATCAATATCCACTTGGAAACCAAATTTCATTGAAATCGGACAATGTTGCATTTTCCCGCCTTTTTTGGCGGCCATTTTGAAAATGGCAGTCAACGACCAATTTTCAGTACCTGTTTTGAAGTCGCAACATCAATATCCACTTGGAAACCAAATTTCATTGAAATCGGACAATGTTAAATTTTCCCGCCTTTTTTGGCGGCCATTTTGAAAATGGTGGTCAATGAACAATTTTACACACCAGTTTACACGTTGCCATAGCATATGGCAAACATTTAAATCAATTTACACTAATCCTTCATCTTCTCTAGTTATGGATATAAAAGACGACAAAATATGAAAATTTGAAAATTCCATGAAAAAGGGCAACAACTCCTACTAAGATTTTTCGATTTTCTTCAAAATTTCAGGGTGGGTAGATCTTGATATGCTGAACCTTTTTGCAATTTACACTTGACCTCTTTAAAATAAAAAAAATATAAATTAAAATTTAAAAAATTTTACGGAAAAAGGGCAATAACTCCAACACTAGATTTCGGAATTTCTTTAAAATTGCAGGGCGGGTAGATCTTAACATGCTGATTATTTTCATCAGATTTTTGATATCTGTAATGGTTTTCGAGTTATTTGCAAAAAATGCAATTTACCCCTTTGTTCTATTTTTAGTAACAGCAGCCATGTTGCTTGGTTTTCGGACTAATCGAACACAATTTTGAAACTGTTTACCCTGGTGATGATTCAGGTCAANGGTAGATCTTAACATGCTGATTATTTTCACTCCCAATCAGATTTTTTATATCTATAACGGTTTTCGAGTTATTTGCAAAAAATGCAATTTACTCTTTTGTTCTATTTTTAGTAACAGCAGCCATGTTGCTCGGTTTTCGGACTAATCGAACACAATTTTGAAACTGTCTAAACTGGTGATGATTCAGATCAAGTTTGGTAACAATTGTTCCAGTGGCTTCTGAGGAGAAGATTTTTTAAATTGATGACAAAAAGTATGAAATTTCTTAAATTTGACCAATAAAGGGCAAAAACTCCTTTATGGGTAGTGAGATTTTCTTCAAAATTTCAAGGTGGGTAGATCTTGATATGCTGAACATTTTTGCAATTTAAAGTTGACCTCTATCTGTTATAGTTTTTGCAATAAAAAATAAAGAATATCAAAATTTTGAAATTTTCACGGAAAAAGGGCAATTACTCTAAGACCGGTTTTCAAATTTTCTTCAAATTTGCAGGGCAGGTAGATCTTGTCATGCTGATCACTTTTACCTCTGTCAGATTTTTGATATGTTGTTTGGTCCTTGGACTAATCGAACACAATTTTGAATCTAGATACCCTGGTGATGATTCAGGCCAAATTTGGTTCAAATTGGCCAAGTGGTTTCAGAGGAGAAGATTTTTGAAAAAAGTTTACGACGGACGGACGGACGGTCGGACGACGAACGGACGGACGCCGACGGACGCCAAGTGATGGCAATAGCTCACATGGCCTTTTAGGCAAGGTGAGCTAAAAAGGGATGATATCTCCTTCCCTATAGTTAATTTTCCCCATCTCGACGGCGATGTTCCGTAAGCCCCTTCTTACGGGGTCTACATTTCACAACTTGTTCGATATGCACGAGTACATGTATGTTGTTCAACGACCGAAATCTTTGTCTCATAGAAAAACTTCTGCATCAATGGTTTAGCTATTATAGATTGATAAAAAACATTCTCTAAATTTTATTATAGATACATTGACTTATTAAGAAAATTTGGTTCTACATGCAGGGCTCTTATGCATCAGAGCATTTAACATCCAAACTTCTATATACTCATAAACCGGTTTAACCCTACCACTGGCTTTTGCTGGTGCCGGTACCAAGTCCGGCTATCCCGAGTTCCTATCGTTATTTATGTTTGTCTCTTGTTTTAATTATTGTTTTTCTGGTGCAGTTTGCTTGTGGATTGTGGCATGTGATTGTAGTTCCTGGCCAATGTAGGTGTTTGCTGTTTTCCTGTTTTTGTAATTCTATGGCAATATCATTTACAAAGCGCATAAATTCAAAAATTGTCCTTCAAAACTTATTAATCCGCTGAACAAACTTATTCATAAAGGATATAAATACAGCATTCTTGTTAAATATTTACTTCTGGCTTTTGTTTGCAAAAATAATGCTTTACACCATTACTAAACTTAAACAATTTTTCATACTTGCAGTATTTGGCATTGCACAATATCATGTTCTTCTTTCATAATTGATGATGTTGTTATACCAAATCTATTTAGAAGTATTTCAATTGAAGTTTCATATGTAAGAAGGCTTGATATCATAGTCAACGGAAATTATGTCAGTAACTGCGAGCATTTGTCCGGACAGTACCTGTGTGTATTATCTTCATGTTTTATGTACTTCATTGTAAGTGTACTCGTCTTGATAAGTTGGCATTTTTTCTAGTTTGATTTTTACTGTGAGTCTTTTTGTGTATTAATTTTTTAGCCATTCACCACATATAGGGGATTTGGATCCAAGAAAACGAGTTTAACCCCACCGCAATTTTTGCGCCTGTCCCAAGTAGGGAATATGTTGGTCATTGGCTTGTCCTTGTCTTCTTATGAAATTTAGGTTTCTTGATATTTCTCACTGGTTCCTCACTGTGTTGAAGACCGTACGGTGACCCCTAGATGCTTTGTTTTGGGTCGTTTTAACCTGGATATGGGATGTTGTCTCCTTGACATTTACCCCATTTCCTTTCTTTTTCATAGTAACGAAATCTGTTTCAGAAACTTGGGAACTGTGAATAAATTCATAAGATTAGGTGTAAATTAATTTTTAGTTTCAATAAATAACATATACCGAAATTACTGTGAATTTAGTGTCTGCATATATGCGCATTTCGACAACTAATGTATCGTCAGTGCAGATTAAATCAAAATATTTAGAAATCCATAAACCAAAATATGTGTAAAAGCTGGTACAGAACAAATTACCAATAGGATCCAAAATTGAAGCCAAAACAGCTAAGGATAGACCTAGACAGGAGGGAGTTAGACCTTGAATGAGGAGAAGTTTGGTTTACACTTTTTCAGATATTATCCGGGATGCCTCCATTTCTCTAATGGCGAGTAAGCGTAGTTGTTATTTTCTTGATTACACACTGCTACAGGCAAAATGCTTTTTGTCCTATTACTCTCTGGTTACTCTGGTTTTGCTTGTTGCGTTTGTTACCGTATGGAATTGGTATTGTTTCGACAATACTGAAACTTACCCCATAATATACGTGCAATAAAAAGGAAAGGATATGGAGAAAATGCATAAAAGACAAAGTCCCTTAAATAACAATGTAAAGCCAAGGAATTGGACAAAATCTTTACTGTTGTTCTTCATCTTGAAGTCATCATGAGGCCTTCATCAATGAACTTTGCTCATACTCCTCTTACGTTCAAGACGACTCTTAGCACTGGTTTTAGCGGAATTAATTGCTAGATGTCGAGCAACGCTACATCCACGCTGCTTTACTTATGACTCATGACATTTTTTTAAAGAGATACAAAAGCTAAAGATCTTCAGATATCATTAGAATTTGTATTTGATATCACTGCACTTGTAATTTGAATGTCGATAAGTATCGAAAAACATCAAAACTCAATTTAGTTCAGTTAGTTTTCTCTACAGAATGTCAATGTTTCTTTTGATTTTAAGTATGCATTAATAGATAGCAGTTAGAAATGTAATCGGAAAATCATAAATCTTTTTTTTAATTTGTATATTATTAATGTACAGTGATTATATTTAATACTTTGAAGGTCATTATATAAACTTTTGCAAAAATAATGTACTAATACAAGCTTGGCAAACTGTTGACGACTGTATAATTCTGTGGTATTCTAAGGAAATGGTTAGTACTTTGTCTCTTATAAATCAGTATGATAAATAAAGTGCAAAATATTTTGAATTTTAAATTTTGAAAGGCAATTGTTATTGATTTTGAATAATGAAACTATTGTAAGTTTATGAACGCCAAGGGGAGAAGCAGTGGAAAAAAAATCTTAATAACACTGACAATACCAGTGGACAGTTTACGTCTAATTTAACTCCATTAAAGAATTAGGTGTAACACCACTAACTCATTTTCTCCCAATGCCTCCCATGTTGAATTGCAAATGTTTCTACTTTCGCAGAATTTTTCTCTAAAGTTCGAACAAATATCTAAATACCGTAGTATACTGTGAATTTGATTTCTGCATATGCGCATTTCGACAACTTATGTCTCTTCAGTGCAGATAAAATCTAAACGTTTGGAAGACCATTAACTCAAAGAAAAACTAACCAATATGATCTTAATGTAAAGCCAAAATCAGCTAAGGACAGAGCTTTGAAACAAAATGACACATGTCTCCTCTGAAAGACACATCTTTCGGTAAAATTTTACCCCTTTTTATCTTTTAAATTCAGATGTCTCTTATTTTTTGTTTTTATTTTGACTGTGCCCAATTCAGGTGGTTAACCACTGTCTTGACTGTTGTATTTCATCTTTCAACCCTGATGAAAAAATGAATCGAGCTTTGCTGTAATATAAGTACAAACTAGTTCCCAGTAGATCACAGCCAGTGATAGGTACTTCTTGCCTATGATTTCACGAGAAAAAATATCTCTGCTGTCAGTTTTGACAAAATTCTAAATATTAAACGAAATCGCATAAAATTAGGCTGAAAGAATCATTATGGAATGCCTTTTCAATTTAATTCATGATGACTGGTCAACATTTTTAATCTACGACACTATTTACACTTCCTTGCAACTATGTTTTCTCTAATTCCTGTTCGAAATAAATACGTCCCAAATGATGTTAGATGAAAATAAACAACATGTTTGGAAATCGATCTCACTTGCTGGTTGGTCGATCATGTAAACGTCTCCTTTCAGTTTCTAGAAATAGTGCAACTGGATGTTGATGAAATTAACACCTGCATCATTGTCTAACGAAATTGTTTTTGCATTTTTATGACTTATATAATTCAATTTATTGATGATATGACATTTTTATCAAAAATATTTTATTCAACATCCCTTTTAGTGAATGGCGCAATGATACATATAGCAACGATGATAGCAACAAAATGGTGGCATACTTGGAGACTAAACAGATCGCTTTAACTCAAACCAATTGAGTATAAATTAGAGAAACAATCTCTAACATTGTTTTCCGGTTTATTACGATAATTTCTCACATCTCGATAGTTAAATTTTCATATTCTAAAGTTCTCGGGTAAACCTCGAACTTCAAAATGTGAAAACTTAACTATATCGATGTGAGAAATATACGTAATAAACTGGAAACAATGATAGAGACTACATGTCTCGGTTAAGGACTACATTCACATTTGTGCCTGACTGAGGTTCAGAGTTAGTTGTGTGCTACACCAATTGCATTCGATCAGTTAATACTCAAAGAATTCTATGAGAGTATCCTGATAATTTGACAGTTACAAACAAAATGAAATTCAATCATAGAAATTGACTCTCAGACGTAGGATGTCGTACATTCAAAGCATTTATTCTGTCATCTTTGTTATACCCCTGCTTTCGCGGGCAGTATATAGGGATTATGGTCACGTTCGTCGGTTCGTTATTCCGTCCGCCATAGGGGTACACACTTTGTGGCGTCAACTCCTCTTAGACTACTCGATGAAATCCAATGAAACTTTCACAGAATGTTCAGTAGACGTTGCCATTGTGCACCATCTATTTAAAATTTAGATTTTATCTTTTTTGGGGGGAGGAGGGTGGGGTATATATTAGTGAGATTTCCTAGTTTAATATACAGTTTTGTTCTCTCTTTAAGGTTGTTGTTGTTGTTTTTGTTGAATGTGTTTTTTATTTTATTTTATCTGCAGAAATAAGTAATAAAATGTTCAAAAAGTTGGTTGCAGAGTGATATCAACTATCATTACGAGCTTTTCGAATCTTCTGGTCTTTACCATGAATTGGCAAACAGTGTTTGTATCTTTAAACAAAATGCAAAATGCTTTCTGCTTTCCATGTGCAATATTACTTTGTTTATTTATGATTTTTGCTTCGTGACTTAGGGTGGTCCGGGCGACTTGAAATAAAAAAATAATTAATTTTTCTATATTTAAATGATAAAAAATATTTCATAAAGATAAATACAATGAGTCACCATGTAAGTCAAATTGATAGGGTCAATACCAGATCTGTGTGCAAATATATGTGCTTGTACCTGTTGACAGAGCATGCAATTTTCATCTGAAAGAAATACTATATCGATGCCCAACAGAACGTACTGGCCAATGCAAACACTTCCTTACATATCAATTGTGAAGAAAAACCATTAACAAAAAATCTTTTATGATAATATTAGAAATGGCCCAAGTTCCCAAAGATAACATCTTGCATACTTTGTACTTGGTTCCTAAGCTTCATAAATGTCGCTACAAACATAATTTTATTTCGGCAATGAGTAAGGGTTGTTGTACTACTGACCTGTCTATCCATGTAACCAGTATACTTACTCGTATAAAGGAGTGAGTATTTAAATACTGTGAAAAAACTTTTGAGTATAAACATTGACTGACATTGTTTCTGGACATGTGATGATATGATTTAGGCGCTAAGTCTTTTGCTAGACAACAATTTTTGTTCGTTTTTGGCAACATGGATCATCAACAGGTCAGTGGTATTCCCATGGGTACAAAATCTGCATCCATAAGTATAACAGCATAGATTTAGCGTCACTACATCTAGCAAAGTTCCACTCAAACCGGTGCTTGAAACAACGGCAGTAGAATACCGAAGGAACAAAGGGGTGAAATTCACAAAAATCGAAGTCCAAAGACAGGGCAAAAACGAGAACACAGAAAACAGTGACGTTAGACACAAAACAATGGCGTTAGACAGATACAAAGCACAGAACCAGGGGTGTCTTGAACTTACTATGAGGTATGAACACTGTTCATTGTGACTTCAAGAGGAAGAACAACAATAGCGTCGTTCAATTGCTTGGATTTACCATGCATTCCTCGCTACTTTGTGCCGTGTGCTTGATCACATCCCGTCATTTTTATTTACTCACAAACAGCTTACTTCTAGAGGCATTTCTCACCCCAATTTTCCAGAAATCATTTAAAATGCCAGAAACCGATGAAAAATCCACAATAATTGGACGTACCTTACATTCGCTTCGTAATATGGGATACATTCTGCAAGAATCCGTAAGATTCGCTTTGGGATCCACTGACCTGCAGATTTTACACATATGCTGATGTCTAATTGACACAACCAACAAACATTAGCGGTGAGCAATGCTTGATTCATTTTTTAAAATTTTACCTTTTGTCCTTGAACCATTTTTTAATAACCTTTTGTCCTTTCCTTTCCAAGATTGGGATAATGGAGTCAGAAGTCTGCCTGTGTTTGGTTTCATTTGCATGTTTATCATACTGTAGAAAAACGGAACAGAAAGTGCAAGTTTTTGGATATACCCATTAACCGATTAAACCTTTTTCTAGAGTCGATACAAAGTCAGGCTGTCCCGAGTTGGTATCCTTTTTTTATACCCCCCGCTTTAGAGGGCGGTATATAGTGATCATGGTGTCTGTCCGTCCGTTCGTTCGTCCGTCCGTCTGTCCTTCCGTACGTTCGTTCGTCCGTCCGCCATAGGGTACCTCCTCCAAGACCACTTGATGAAATTCAATGAAACTTTAATGTTCAGTACATATTGCCATTGTGCACCTGCTATTTGAAAATTTGATTAGATTTTCTTTTCTTATTTTTTGTTGTTGTTTTTTTTTTTTTTTTTTTTTTTTTTTACTCTCTGACATATGGGTACACACTTTGTGGCAACAACTCCTCCTAGACCACTTAGTGAAATTCAACGAAACTTTCACAGAATGTTCAGTAGATATTGCCATTGTGCACTAGCTATTTAAAATTTTCATTGGACTTTGATTTTTTTTTTTTGCGGGGGGGGTTACATCTGGAATGAAATGGGGGAGCGGGGGTATGTTTTTGTGAGCTTTGCTCACAGTTATTCTAGTTTCTTGTGTAGTGGCGTGTAATTTTCAATCATTGTACATGTTTCATGTTGTCTTTTAATTTCATTAAAAATTATTGGAAAAGCTGTGAATAAAGTAATGGAATATAAATTATGGGTCATCGTTCATATTTTTAAGAAATCATGAAAATGTGATTTGTTCCCTCTATTATATATATGTAATTACCTTCCCGTCAAACATAAGAGAAGAATAATATTGTCTGATGAATTTTTAAACAACAATTTAATGCAGTGAAATCTGTCTAAACCGAACCCCTTTGGGTCTGAAGATTTTTTTCAGTTCAGGCAGATGTTCGGTTTACACAAATCAAAATATAAAGAAATTGATAGATGTGGTCTTCTTGTGTTTGGTTTGGACAGGTTTTCAGTTTTGTCAGAGTCTACCACAAATTTAGATGGATTGACTAAATACCGAAGTTACTGTGAATTTAAATTAGATGGAATTCATACTATCCATGATTTGGATTTATTTTTCAGTCTGTGGCAGCAGTTTCCGGTCGCAGCTCAACAGCATGTTATGCTGCATTTGAAGATTGTAATTTGTTCCTTCCTGTAGTTATACTGAATAATAAAATAATAAAGAAAAGACGCCATTTCTCATTAACAAATTAAAACGTCGTTTTTCCGACGTTGCCATTGTCCTTGGATTGTTCTTTTCAGATTGACGGTTCGGTTCTCACTTACTGTAATAAAGATATTTTTCGAAAGGATATGGAGTAAATGAACATGAGACCATAACGCATATGTTAACTCCAGCTGCAATAATTTAAATGAGCTGTATGGCCATTTCGAAAATTAATTCCTCATCAGCAGCACTAGAACCCAAACAAAGGAAATCCATAATTTCAAAAAAAAAAATTTTAAAATGCATTGATATTTGTAACAATATATCAACCTTTATAGTATCTTTATCTTATACTTATCTTTTTCAGGGTAATTTGTCTATACTTGAAAGACATTTTGCTGATTTTCTTTGTGAAAAATATTGACTTCTTTAGGTTTCCGTGTACGCGATGCTATCAATATGAATTCGACCTGCAACGGATCGAAACATTAAGTTTAAGACATTAGTTATCTGGTAAAATATTATCAAAATAATATTATTTATCTAAACATT
>MJUU01072215.1:7795-25095 GCA_002080025.1 Modiolus philippinarum
GTCCATTCATCATACCACAATGATGTCTCATCAAATTAATCACCTTGATGAGGACTACCCAAGTCATCAAGAATTAAGTGGCAGTGACCTATATTTTACGCTTGAGTGACTTTTGTTAAATTTTGTGTTTAGGTCCATTTCTCATCAACTACTCATCATACCACAAGTCCACAATGATGTCTCATCAAATTACTCACCTTGATGAGTACTACATAAATCATCAAGAATTAAGTGGCTTTGACCTATATTTTACGCTTGAGTGGCTTTCGTTAAATTTTGCATTTAGGTCCATTCATCATACCACAATGATGTCTCATCAAATTAATCACCTTGATGAGGACTACCCAAGTCATCAAGAATTAAGTGGCAGTGACCTATATTTTACGCTTGAGTGACTTTTGTTAAATTTTGTGTTTAGGTCCATTTCTCATCAAGTACACATCATACCACAATGTTGTCTCATCAAATTAATCACCTTGATGAGTACTACTCAAATCATGAAGAATTAAGTGGCTTTCACCTATATCTTATGCTTTAGTGACTTTTGTTAAATCTTGCATTTAGGTCTATTTCTCAACAACTAATCATGCTATCACAATGGTGTAGCATCAAATAAATCACCTTGACAGGTGCTATCCAAATCAAGGACAATTAAGTGTCCTTGACCTACATTTTATGCTTGAGTAACTTTTGGTAAAATTTGTGTTTTAAGGTCCATTTCTAAACAACTACACTACATACATTTGTACAGTACAGAAAGAGTGGTACTGTGACAAATCACTGTGATAGACATGTCCCCCTCTGAGAGTGATACTGAAGAACTTTTTATCTTTAAGAGATATCTCAATTATTTTTTCTGCACTTTAAGTGGTATAATACACCACTCTTAATACAAAAGAGAGTAGGAAATGATCTCAAATAGGAAAAAAGATATTTAGATCCACTAGCAGAGTGGGACAGGTCTATCACAGTGATTTGTCATGGTACCACTCTTTCTGTAGTGTATCATTATGATATTTCATGAAGAGACCCATCTTGGTGAAAACTACCTAATTGTTAGACCTACATTTTATACTTGAATGACTTTGTTAAATTTTTGCATTAGGTCCATTTATTATCAACTAGGTGTTTAATCAAATAAATTGCATAAGTTCTCTATTGCGATAAATTTGACGACAGGGCATCCGTGTCTTATAGACACATTCTCTAGATCATGTTTACAATGATATGAAGTAGTACTTTAAAAGGGGATATTTTCGCGTGGTTTAAATTTCGCGGTTTTGATTCTTAAACATACATGTATTCACGAGGTATTATTTTCGTGATTCTCACCTACCTTTCGTTACATTTCTAATAAACAAGTTTACGAGAAAGGAAATTTTCTAAAATATGTGTCAAACGCGAAATTAGCGAAAATAGGGCCCTCGCGAAAATTTCCCCTTTTACAGTAGTACACATTTACATATACGCAAATTAAAACAAATTGTATTAAAGATGATTCGGTGACCCCCATATGCTTTGTTTTGGATCATTTTAACCTTGAGATGAGATGTTGTCTCCTTGACATTTACCCATTTCCTTTCTTTTTCATATTGGTATGAACAGCTTTAATTCTTTTACCACAAAGCTCTGGTCAAGATAATGGGTTCAGAGGTCCAGGTGATTTTGAGTTTTGTCCCTTGAAACTCTAAAATTTTGTAAATCGATATGTAAACACACTGTAGCAAATTTTACAATAGCATTCATGACAGAGTTCTTTTTATTTTGCCAAGTTTTTGTAACCCCCAATTCTTGAAATTTCTAAATCGTTGTGATATCAAGCTAGACCTGCTAAAAGATCAGTCTGTCCTTTAATCAGGTGAATTGAGAGATTTGAAAAGTATTTGATGGTGGGCAGAATTTATCTTTACCAAGTGTCATAAACTTGACAGGAACACATTAAATCAATTACATGTCTACACCAAATTCTTTTCAACTCTCCATATATTATAAGATAAATCTATACAAGCATGATAGCATAAAATTTTATTTACACCTCCTCTTGTTTGTTTACCTGTATTATAATGCAAATTATGATTGTGTGAAAATTATAATCTGTGCATAAAATTGTTTGTTGATCGCTGAATGTAGGTGTCAGTTTTGTCCTTGAGAAAGAATATGACAATTATACTAGTAAGGTAAAATTCAGATTTCAGTAATTGTACATGGTAGGATCATCTGACCTTACCTATGTGCATCTCAGATGGAAGGTGAGCATCAAAGCAAAATTAAGTCACATTGACCTACATTTTCCTCTTGACTAACTTACAATCAAGGTTATGTCCAAGTTCAAATCCTCAAGTCAGTCTACATGGTAAGATCATCTAACCTCACATATGCATGCATCTTTATGTGATAGTTGGACGAACAGCATCATGACAAAATTAGGTCACTTTGACCTATATTTTCTGCACAAGTGACTTACATTCAAGCCTATGTCCAAGTTCATATATCGGTCACTGTACATTGTAGAATCATGTTGTTAATACATGAACCGGTATGTCAGTATCCTGACAAAATTAGGTCCCTTTGCAATGTTTGACCTACATTTTCCACATGATTGATTGACTTACATTCAAGTTTACGTTTACGTTCATATCTCAATAATTGTATATTGGTACGTATACACTCATATTGCTTGAGCATATGTTTGCTTCAGTGATGGTAAGGGACCGACCATTTAACCTGAAGGGGGGGGGTTCTATTTATTTATTTTTTTTACGTGTATCAACAAAACATTTTTTTTCAAAATTAACATTATTTTTTAGGGCAGAAAGCCTCCTTCAGAAAATTTTTTTTCATCATTTTGGCAGCCAAAATATTTTTTCACATAAAATCAGCTCCAAAATATTTTTTTATAAGAAAAAAAACATAGCCCCCCCCCTTTTCAAGTTAAATGGACGGTCCCTAAGTCAGCATTCAGACAAAATTAATCATTTTCTGCATGATTGACTTAAGGTACATGTATACATATGTATCCAAGTTATATCTTCGTAACTACATGGTAGGATCATCTAACCTTGCATATGGATGCATCTGTGATAAAAAGTCAGCATCCAAGCTGATTAAATCTATTTTTCTGCTTAACCAACTTACATTCAATTTTACGAATGAGCCCAGATCTTGGTTTATATAGTATAATCATCTAAGCATGCATGCATAATTTCTTGTTTATGCATATATTTTTGATAATAGGTCATGATTAGCATCGGGGCAAATTGGGTTGCTGTGACAATGTGCCATAACGAGGCAAACTTTGTCATCGTTGATTGCCCATGTTTATCAAATGTGAATATTTATAATATTTTCTTGAAAACAAGATGGAGTTAAAAACATATAGAGGGACCTGTAGCATGTCTTTTTCACGGTGGTTAAGTAATGGTATGCACCGTACATTAGTTTCAATTAACTTGTTGCAACCAAGTTCAATTTTAATAACAGTAATATAAAAATGTCTTTCTTTAAATTTCCCAACATGCCCAAGTTAAGTACAGAATGCCTTTCCTACCTATCTTAAATATATAGGCTTAAATATGAGTACAGAATACATGTTTGTTAAAGAACTGATAATCTGCCTAAATTATAAAATCTTTGTAAACTATTTATAAAATTTATTGGATTACTGCCCAGTTTAAAGTTTGTAATACCATAACTAACATTTATTGTGTTTTATTGTATCAGACTTGCACATTTAAAAGTTTAGTGCACCCAATATTTTAACTAGGACTCTTTAGATTGTAAAATGGCCATACAATCTTCTGTTTTAATTGTCATCTTATAATTTTTGATTGATTTTTTTGGGTGATTTTGTTCATTATGTACTTAGTACTAATGCGGCTATTCTTAGTGCATTTAATTATTGTTATTTACGTTTGTCTTTTGTCTTTCCCTTGTGTTTTTCCAGTGAATTTCCTTTTGGATTGTGGCCTTCAGTCCCTTTAGGGGTTCGCCTTATCTTTTCAATTTCATGCAACTACAGTGTAGCTGAAGGCAGTATCATAGCAGCCTTGCATCTATAGGGTTAAACTGGCCTGATAATGAATGTATTTGATGCTGTAGCTCATGATTGAATTAGTATTGACCGATAATAGGGGTCCTCACTCCTGAGGAGGTCTAAATGTGCTCCATGAAAAGGGCTACATGTATTTGGGATAAGGGCTTGTGAAAAAATACAAGAGTGACTGAAATCAACCAAGGCTGATCAGTGATTCTTCAAATTTGGTTGTGGGTTTAAATGAAAGGGGACGACTTATGTCCCAACTCCCATTAGAGTCTTTTACACAAGCAGTGTGAATGCTTATGTCAATGAAAATATATCTGTCCTGTAATTCAAACAGATATTTAAATTGTAAACAAATTTAACTGTCCCTTTTAATCAAGAAAAATATCAAAGGCTCAAATCTAGGCAATAGTTCTTATTTGAAGTTCTTCAGTGTTTTATGAATTGAGAATTATAAAATTGTTTAAAGTTTATAATATGTTTCTGACAAAAGAGCAAAAAATGTACCAGTTTAGGTCCAGCATATCTATAATTGTAATTATTTGACATTTTAAGACTTGTTGATTTTCACCTTCAAATTGAATGGTATATATTAATTTTGTACAATTTTGAATGCTGTTTGTTAAGTTAAAATACAAATATTTAACAAATATTTATGCATTAACTTTAAACTTTGTAATTTAGGTGTCTGTTCAGTGTTTTAAGTTGTGTGTTCTTTGTTTTTGTTCAACTAAAATTAAGTTATTTTATGTGCTAGTGTCACTTAAAGTTAGTACAGACAGTTTCAGGAGACATGATCTAGCTATAGGTGATTGCAATAAAATAAAATCATCTCACTTTGTTATGCATGAATGAATTTTAAAGGCAAAAAGTTTTCGATTTTATAATTGCAAGTTCCATAAAAGATATCGTAAATAGATCGTCTGATTTAAACCAAAAAAAAATTATAGGAATTCAACCTGGCTGTCTATAAAGGGGTTTATTTCAGGTCCAACATGGGCCAAATCCCTAAACATTTCAAGCTGAGTACTCAGTTTAAATACAGTAGAACTTCGATGGTTCGAACTGCAATAACTCAAAACACCATGCATATGGATCCCTGTAACCCTTTTTGTGGTCCCTATGTTCAAGTTTTAACATACTTCGACCTCGATATCTTGAACACCCCTTTGCCTGGAACTATTTCAATTGGGCCTTTGGGTGTTCGACCCATCAAAATTCGATGGTAATTGCATCTAGTCTTGTTTTCATTCCTACCTTTCGTCCAAAACAAAGTAAAAGTTCATAGTTAGTCATGGGTAAATGAGTTTTGTCCACAGTTGTGTCTTTGATAGTTCGAAGTTGGAACAAAAAATTTGGGTTACCTTGACCTACAATTCATACATGAGTAACCAAGGTTTAAATGTTTGTTAAAGTCCAGATCTAAAATACTAAAGCAGGTAGAGGAATAATATTTTGTCAGTGGGTGTGTCTTGGACAGTCGCTAGGATCCTGATATAAATAAAATTGCAAAGATTACATTTCTAGGTAAATTTTGCATTTAATAGAAAAAAGAAGGGAAACTGGGAATGTGTCAAAGAGACAACGACCCAAAGGGGAGTAATAACAACTCAAAGCCACCATAAGATCTTCAATAAACGGTGATCTAGATCTGAGGTACAAATATTGAAGTATATAAGGAATAATATTTTGTCAGTAGATGTATCTTGAATATCCACAAGGCTTCTGATAAAAAAAAGCCACCTTGACCTACATTTAATGCATGAGTGACCCAGGTTAAAGTTTGTCTTCAGCTTACAGTACCAGTATGCATCTTCATGGATAGTTCCAGCAGCTGAGTCTAGTAGTCAGTGGTGAATCCAGACATTCTGCTAAGGGGGCCAGACCCAAAATTTTTCCATAAGGGGAGGCCCAGAACCCAATATTTTTAAAAACCCCTAGAAATTTTAAATATTTTCCAAACTAGAGGGGAGGGGGTAACCCCCCTCTCTCCCCTAAATCTGCCACTGGTAGTCTGAAACTGACTTTATATTGAACGAAAAACAAATTGGTGAGGGGGTTAGCTATTGTATCCGACTGCTCCTTTCTCTTTATTATGCCATGTACCTTTTATAATAACAGAGTTGCATTTTCACCCAACTTCAAAAAAAAAAAAAAAAAAAAAANTAAAGATTCCTAATGAAATTTACATATATGACATTTTTTTCATAGAAGATTGACACAGTTATGAAAAGAAATCAGAAACTGAACTCCTGCTGAAATCATACTGTGTGTTTCAAGGACTTTTGCACCAGCATCCTTTCTAAAACATTTCTGTTACAAATTTATTTGAATTCATATCCTGTATTTGCATTCAAGAGTCTTTGATTCAATACACTTGAATCAATACCCATTTGAAGGAAAAAAAGTTGTTTTGACACAGAGTCAGTGTGGCATGAATCTATTACAAGATGGCATTAGTATTCGTCAATTTCGATGTCCTAGTGTCATGGTAACGACAGTGCATTGTCAGCGCAGATGACTTGACGTCTTTAGGCGTTTCCTCTGGGACCTACATTTCAAGCATTGCATAAAACGATTTTAATATATAAGTGATTTTATCATTCAAATATCTCGACTTTAAAAAAAAATTGACAAATTTCTATTTGTGTTTGAATAAATATAGAGATGTGTACAATAGGTTGAAAATAAAACTTCAACACATTCATAGACATTTTTAATCAATCTTTAGAATTTTATGGACTTGCTTTCTTTCATGAAAAGATTGTGATTTCAATAAATTTATTATGTTTTCTTTGGTATTGAGAACGTTTATTTCAAAAAGCAAAATAGCATTAGTATGCTTAAATGAAGAAAGTTTATACCCGAGGTACAAATAGCTAGTTACAATTTGAGTAGAATACCTCGTTCAATGCATAGGCGTCCTTCCGTAAACTAGTTTCAAAGGAGAAATCATTTTGGCAAAGGTTTTTTGTGAAGTTCTGTAGGAATAGATTTCAAGAAAGTGATATTAATATATTCTTTATCGTAAAAGAAATTATAATTTTACATACGTAATGATATTGAAAGAACTCCATGTAAAATTATACAGGTCCCATTGAATCTTTGTTAGTCAGGTGATTGACAACTTGTTCGAACAAAAAGTGGGCTTTCATTAGGGTATTGGATTCCAAGGATTTAATTTTTTTGTTATTTTAAAATCTTGTCACATTAATAATTTTAATAAATTAACAAGAACGAATTTATTAGCATAATTGAAATTCTGAAACTGTGCATTCAAATTGGAAGCTCAATACTGAAGGATTGTTAAAAAGCTTGGATATTCACTATGGAAGAGTTTTAACGGTTACTTAATAATGTGCTTAGTAATTTGGATATTTTTGTCTATGATGATGTACTAGTAGGATATAATTTTGAGGGCTAAGATTGCACATTTTGGCAAATATGGGAGTATTTGCTTGTTGGCCAGCACTGTCTAGATTGAGGAAGGTTGAGCCGTATGTTGAGGATGTATTTCTTTCTGGGGAAGAGGTAATACACATCTAATACATATTTATTATTTTGTTTTGAATTGAAAAATCAAATCTCAACACTGAACATTTATACATGTATATAAGTGATTAATACCATTTGTTCTGATAGAAATATGTCTGGGGGACAGATATTATTAGGAAAATCAATTTTGATTGAAAAATATTCCTAGGGAAATTTTATTCCCTGTCACAAGACGGCATTGGCATGAAGTTTTATCCTTGTCCTTACGTTTGTCCATGCATACCTACGTACATACTTATGTTCCAAAATTTTTTTGTCAAGAATTCTCAGCTTGTATATATAGTAATGATTTGATATTTGGTCTGAAGCTTTGATATTGTGAGATGTGCCTTGTCTCTCCCTTTTCAAGTCCTACTAATAAACTCGTCTACTCCTTGTTTTCCGAGCAGTGGCATCAGTGTCCCATTGACACATTTTCTTTTATTTTAGTTAATTGGACAAACGTACCTAGAAAAATTGACGTTCAGATGTAACTTCAGTGGAGATTTGTACTGTCCGCATCACTTTTCCAAGTGGCAGACATTTTTTTAGCTCACCTGGCTATGCCAGGGTGAGCTATTGCCATCACTTGGCATAGGGTATCTAGTTTAAAATTTGTTATTTTGTATGTCTTAGGTCAAACAACTTGGCTGCCGTTACTAAAAATAGAACATAGGGGGTAAATTACAGTTTTTGGCAAAATAACTCAAAAAACGTTACTGATATCAAAAATCTGACAGGACTAAAAATGATCAGCATGAGAAGATCTACCCATGCTGAAATTTTGAAGAAAATCTGATGACCCGTCTAAGAGTTATTGCCCTTTTTCCATAAAATTTTCAAAATTTTGATGTTTTTTATTTTTTATTAAAAAAACTATAACAGATAGAGGTTAAGTTTAAATTGAAAAAAATGTTCAGCATGTTAAGATCTACCCACATGGATATTTTGAAGAAAATCCAAGTACCTATATATGAGTTGTGGTCCTTTATTGGTCAAGTTTTTCGTGATTTTTTACTTTTTGTCCTATATTTCAAAAACGCTTTGAGATAGAGGTCAAGTTTAAATTGCAAAAATGTTCAGCATGTCAAGGACTATATTTTATTGAACACATTCAAGTTTTCCAACCACTTCCAAGATGGCCGCCAGCGGGGAACTTAGTTTACCATTTGACCTAATGGGAAAATTCATACGAAGAACTTCTTCTTGAGAACCACTGAATGGATTTTAACCAAACTGGGCATGAATGATGCTTATGAGGTGCTGACCAAGTGTCGTAATTTTGGTGCCGATCCATCATCCAACATGGCTGCCAGCGGGGATCTTTATTTTAACATTGGACCCTATGGGAAAATGCATACAAGAACTTCTACTTTAGAACCAATGAATGGATTTGAACCATACTTTCCATGAATTATGTTTATGAGGTGCTGACCAAGTGTTATTACTTTGGTGCCAATCTGTCATCTAACATGACCGACAACATCGGACCCTATGGGAAATGCACACAAAGATCTTCTAGAGAACTGCTGAATGGATTTAAATCAAACATGACATGATTGATGCCTGTCAGGTGCTGACCAAGTGTCACCAGCTGTGAACTTAATTTAACAAAAGATCTTCTTCTAGAGAGCTGCTTAATAGATTTAATCCAAACTTTGCTTATGAGAAGCTGACCAAGTTTTGTTACTTCAGTTCTGATCCATCATACAACATGGCTTCCAGCAGTGAATTGGACCCTAAGGGGAAATGCATACAAAGATATCATGGAAAACCATTGAATGGATTCAATTTAAACATTGCATAAATGAAACTTGTGAGATTTTGACCAAGCTTGTTACTTTGGTGCTGATCCATCTTCCGACATGGCCACCAGTAGCAAAACTTAGTTTATTAGACCCAATGGGAAATGCATAAAAAGATCTTCTCCTCTGAAACTACTTGAATAATTTCAGTAGAATTTTGATATGATAGTCCTTATGTGACCCTCTTCAAAGTTTTATGTAAAATGGATGCCAGCAGGGAAGGTAGACTTACATAGGCCCTTTAAGTTTGGAAACTGCATTCAAAATCTTCTCTGAAATTGCTTGAACAATTTTAATTAAATTTAATAAAAAGTTTCTGATTTTATGTACATACACCACCAAAGATGGACCATCAATTGGGAATTATAGTGCTGCAGAACCCAGGTGAGAGATACAGGCTCTTTAGAGCCTCTTGTTACTGTTACATATTGCCAAATACATAAAAATATGTCTTGATACAAAAAGACTTGACACAGTTTCTTTTTCTCACCATTTTGGGACTTGGTCAAAGTCCCTAAAGGAAAAAATGCAATTGAAATACAGTAATTACATGAGATGCTTTAATTTCAAAATCAAATCTTATAAATTAAATTTCTTTGTTACATAGAGTTATTTCCCTTTTAAGTATATGAATGGTATTCCCTAGAAAAAAAGAACAAAGTTTTAACTTTTATTAGCCGAGTTGCAAAGAAGTTGAACTCGGCTATTGGTTTGGTGTTGAGGGCATGCGTGCGGGCGGGCGTCAAACATTGGTTTCCGGATGATAACTCAAAAAGTTTACATCCAGTTGAAATGAAACTTGGATATATTTTTTGGTACCAGGAGGGGAGGAACCCTATTGATTTTGGAGAAAGTAGGTCAAAGGTCAAGGTCACGGTGACCGAAAATAGACTGAAATTTTGTTTTAAATTTGGTTTCAGGATGATAACTCAAAAAGTTTACATTCAATTGAAATGAAACTTGGATATGTTGTTGGATACCAGGAGTGGGGGAACGAAAGTGGGTCAAAGGTCAAGGTCACACTGACCGTAATAGACTGAAAATTTGAGAAAAATTTGGTTTCTGGATGATAACACAAAAAGTATAGTATATTTAAATGAAACTTGGATATATTGTTGGGTATCAGACGGGGAGGAACCCTATAAATTTTTGAGAAAGTAGGTCAAAGATCAAGGTCACGGTGACAGAATTCGAAATAGACTGAAAATTTGAGAAAAAATTGGTTTCCGGATGATAACTAAAAATGTTTACACCTCTTTGAAATGAAACTTGGATATATTGTTGGGTACAAGGAGGGGAGGAACCGTATTGATTTTGGAGAAAGTAGGTCAAAGGTCAAGGTCACTGTGACCAAAAATAGACTAAAAATTTCAGGAAATTTGGTTTCCTGATGATAACTCAAAAAGTTTACATCTAATTGAAATGAAACTTGGATATGTTGTTGGATACCAGGAGGGGAGGGACCCTATTCATTCCCGAGAAAGTAGGTCAAAGGTCAAAGTCAGTGAAGTTCACAGTGACCGAAAACAGATTTATGTATCGAAATGTCAAGACATGAAACTAGAAAATAGATCTTCTTGAATTCTTAGAATTTTGGATATTAGGTAGGAAAGAAAATAAATAGACAATTATAGAAATATTCAGGTCTTCACAATAACTTGGTCACATAATATTTGAAGTTGCAACTCGGCTTGTGCACCCTGGTGCCATTTAGATTTTTCAAAGTGTATTAAGGAAAAGTTTTGCCAAGCAAGTGTTTACATTTCAAGGGTTCAATTTGCATTTTTAAATAAAAATTCAGAAAATTGTTTTGTTTTATAGGAAATCTTTAGAAAAATACATTCGAAGTAATTGATACATTTCATTGATTTCATAGTACTTTACATGTATGTGTTTACATATGTAAATATGAGAATTTCAGACTAAGTGGGTGTATATATCCTAGTTAAGATTGTAAATCATGATAAATTAAGAAAGTGACTAAAAATTTGATTCTGTGATGCCAGATAGTAAACTCTTTCCATTAGAATGCATTTTACAAGTACATGTATATTATCCAGAGTGGAAATATAAACAACCCTCCAATCTGCCTGACACTGGCAAATTTTGGACAGTGCAAATATTTATACAGACATGGGGTAAAATAATAAAAAAAAATGATTGCACACATTCTTAAAAGACAGCTTAAATGACTACCAGTACACTTTATCAATGGAGTACGCTTCGTAAGTGCTAACACACATACCGACAACATGCCAACATGCCCTTTATTCAACAAACATTGTAAATTTGCATTTATCCATTCAAAGATTGTCAAGATATCATTTAAAATTAGATTAGCCCTTGCAGATCCTCTGCGTAGTACAATAGTGATTAAATATTTAGTCGAACATTTTTACAGTTGTAAGTTTCAAAAGAACGGAACTGATTTCTTTTGTTGTGATATTGAAAGACTTTTGTTGTCTTGTCATCGTAAAGACAGCTCTCATTTTAAAAATAACGGAATGTTGATATATTGACATTATTGTATTAAAACTTACCACTTCTGGTAACAGTAAAAAAAAAAAAAAATTAGTTAATTTTGGCCAAAGCATGTGTGGTGAATAAAAGGATATGGAGTAACGGGAAGATTATATATAATTACATGTATTTTGACCATATTCTCCTATGATATCATAAGAACATGTATAGAAGTTAAATGACAGAAAAGTTGATTTGAATTGAATTGAATTTGATTTCATTGGCAGAAACCTATTTTTTTTGAAAGTGTCTAGAGAACAAGTTGAAAAGCGTCAAGTTGTTGCCCATGTATAGCAACATGTTATACTTGTAAAAAATGCCACAGTGTATCAAGAAACTGCACAAAAAAATCAAATAAAAGACAAAAAAAAAAACAAACGTAAAAATTGATAGGAACTCTGGACAACTGGAGTTGTACTGGCACTAGCAAAAGCCAGCGGCATGGTGAAACTGGTTTACTGGTACCTCCCCTTTATCTGTCCTGTTTCCCTATAGTATAATATACATAGGAATAAAACCCAATACAGGTAGACTACTATACTAACTCCATTAATATAATTACTCACAATTAAGTTGTTTAATTGTGAGTAATGGGTCATATATTGCTTTCATAAAGGCTTGATTTTTAATCAGCAGATTTTATTTGTACTCCTTTCTCTTATAAAGATTGAGAAACCAGAACTAGAGCTTTATTACCAAAGTACATGTATACCATTGCCATAACCATGATTTACAGTCTGTCAGCCTTCTTCCAAAAAATCTACAGAGGCTTTCATTTGAAGCTGCCTGCTGCCGAAATTTGACATCTGCTTCTCCGCAAACTTTTCGTTAAGAGCTGGCTACTTTAAAAAGTGTAGAAAGCCCTGGAGGGTTATGTTTCTAAGGGGAGCAGCTGACAAGAAGAGAAAATGTTATAGAATGCCTAGCTGTTCTACATGTTCTACAGAAAGAATTCATGAGGGAAAAAATGAGTTACAAAAAAGGGTTACAAAAGATGAATTATTTCACTTGTTTACTAAAAAACCTGAAGAATGGGTACTTGCCTCTTCTACCTAGGTATGAGCAGTCAACAGAAAAAAGCATTTTACTGTCTTTTTCCCATGTACGTTTGTACTTGTAATATAATGGTAAGACTTATATTAGTACACAAACACTGTATTGCTCAGTCACTAAAATGAAATTATTTAAAGGCAATGATATGTATTTTTGTATTTTTCAGTCTTTCAATGACGGTCCTCCAAAAGTACGGAATACATGGGGAAGCGAAGATAATGGACCACAAGATATCAGTATTAATAATGGTAAACGTGTCCCTAAGCGTAGAATAACTGTAGTTGGGATAAACGCTGTAGAGGAGTCCCAGCAAGAACCAGGTACAGACTATGGTCGACAATTGTTTATTAGATGTGACACATTTTCTTGCACGGAAAAACCAACTGTATCATTCAATGAATATGTGAATTGTTTTATTCATTGATAGACTAATTTAACTTTTCGACAGTTTTTTAAAAGTTCATAGATGAAAATGATGTTAAGATTTACAACCTCATAGGTTCATTCTGAACATAGGGTCTAATCGTAAAGTTTCAGAAAATTTGTTTCATCAGATTAAAATTAATAGACTCAGTTTAAAAAAAAAATATATCAAGATTTCAGAGGAAATATGAAGACAGAAAAGTCAAATTTTTATTGAATGATACAGTTTGATAATATGCAATGTCTTTCCATTCAAGCAAATTGATAGAATGTGCTGATGTCTTTATATTGTCAGTGAAATTGTCCAAATCTGTCACATTGAAAACCCCTATTTTGTACCTGGAATGCTGGGAGAGCATGTTTGATAATTGTGTGTAGGGGTAAACTTGCATGCTTAAGCTATATTGAATATATTGAATTAAAACCTAATTGCATGATTCGTTGCAACTTGTTAATATGCAGTTTTATTAATTTGGCTATGTACTTGTAGATAGTATTGATTAGGTATAGGTTTATCAAACAGCTTGATACAGTCAGCTCAACACTAATGGATTTGCTGTCGTTATCATGGATTTCAGTGATGGTCGGTCATACACTTCAAATATATTATACCCCCAAATTTCTCCCAATTCAGCTATATTATTGTCCCTTAGTAGTCATGGATTGCTTGCTATTTTATTTTTACCCCAATCGTTCGTCCTCATACAATATATTTACTTGCATTTAGCTATAGGTCATCAAGGATTTTTGAGGGGGATAAATTTAATGATATAGGACCCTAGAATTTAACAAAACTTTCTTTGACCAATATATAACTCAAATTTTGTTGAGAAAGGAGAAAATATAATACAGTAATGAAATTTCTGCTATTATAATATAGTATTACCCATAAGTTAATTTTCATTTGAAAAGTGCTTGAACGGATTGCTCCAGAATTATTTGGAAAATTATATTTTCATTGTATAATGAGGGACAGGTGGTGTATTGGAATCCAATCGACAGTGACTTTACGTCATAATTTGTCTGTGTTATTTTTTTTTTAATTTAATCTTTTGATCTGAAACTGAGTAAAAGAAAATAATTATATGTTGATAAAAGGGCAGTCATTATGATAAAATGGTAGATATGGTTATTGGGTATTTAAAAGTAAAATGCATTGAGCATGTTTGTTTTTTCAGAATTTAATAGAACATGTACTAATATGTAGCTAGGAATATGCATGTATACGTAGAGTACTTAGTTTGTGATGTGGAGATATAGCGGATTATACATTTTGTGTTAGGCATGTTAGGGAGGAATATAGGATTATAATAGAAATTCTCAAATTATGTTAATTTGGTAGAATAATTTGCATGTTTTGACCAACTGCATGGCATGCTTTAGCCCATTGTTTAGACAAGTTTGCAGTGAGTATCAAAATTGAAATTATGAAAATCTGCCATTTGTAGATCTAGAGTTGGTTCTTATTGCAGGTACATCTAATTGAATTGATACATAGAAGAAAATGGAGACATATTTCTCTATCTATAATTCATGATTTCCTTTATGTTTAACATGTGTAAGAATGTAATTGCTAAATATAGTGAATATATATATACATTTGAGCTAGATTATGTTGATCCGTCTTCCAGTCTGGTTTAATGCAGGTCAAAAATCCGTGTACTGGTCTTGTGCCAATAAAGTTACAAAATAAGCTTAATATGTTTTCTTCAAGTTTTTTCCTCTGTAATTCTTTCTTTATGTAATTTGCATCTTTCTATTTGTCACTTACGATTAATTTGATATGCTTTGTAATTATCACGAGTATTGAATATTCATGCTTTCTTTCACAAGCTGAGTTTTAACAAATCTGACATTAAGATCTGAAGTGCATGCTAATTAGAATTATGTTCTTTCATTACAATTGTACAGCATGTATATTTTTGACTGCAGATATATAGATTGCTGATTTCATTTATTTTACAAAAAATAAAACTTATCTCGGACTGTTACCTCATGCAATGAAAGAACTTGCTATGACTTTAATATTATACACATATATTGTAACTTCATTGTACAATACAAAGTATGAATTAACCATTTCTGCACATGAAAAATATTTAAGTGAAGATTTCTGGAGGCAAGAAATCTTGCTTCTCTTTGTAGTAAAATTATCTTTCCTGGAAGGTTCATATTGTTCATAGAAATCCAAATTTTTGTCTCGCCCGCGACGAAAGTTGCGGAAAGCGAGACATAGGCATGCAAAGTATGACGGCGGCGACGGCGTTAACTTTTACTAAATACAGGATATTTTGAAAACCCTTTGATGTAGGAACATCATATTTGGTCCAGTGGTAGTACTAATTGAGTGCTACCTGACGGACATAACGTCTTGTGACCTTGACCTCAATTTCATGGTCTAGTGGCCACGTTAAGTTTTTCTGCTTAAGTCCATTTCTCAATAACTAGAAGTGGTAGGTTGATAATATTTGGTATGTAGGTTGGTCTTGGGTAGTACATGTCAGTCTGGCACGTGACTTGTCCTGGACCTCAATTTCACGGTCTAGTGGCCACATTAAGTTTTTCTGCTTAAGTCCATTTCTCAATAACTAGAAGTGGTAGGTTGATAATATTTGGTATGTAGGTTGGTCTTGGGTAGTACATGTCAGTCTGGCAGGTGACTTTTGTCCTTGACCTCAATTTTACGGTCTAGTGGCCACATTAAGTTTTTCTGCTTAAGTCCATTTCTCAATAATTAGAAGTGGTCGGTTGATAATATTTGGTATGTAGGTTGGTCTTGGGTAGTACATGTCAGTCTGGCAGGTGACTTTTGTCCCAGACCTCAATTTCACGGTCTAGTGGCCACGTTAAGTTTTTCTGCTCAAGTCCATTTCTCAATAACTAGAAGTGGTAGGTTGATAATATTTGGTTTGTAGGTTGGTCTTGGGTAGCACATGTCAGTCTGGCAGGTGAATTTTGTCCTTGACCTCAATTTCACAGTCTAGTGAACATATTCACTTTTCTGATTAGTTCACTTAGATTTCACATCAATTTAGAGTCCAGCAGGGACGGGCGAGACATCTTTTAGGGTCATCACTTGTGTTACTTTTGTGAACACTTAATTTGGCTTTAAGGGGATACGATACAGTACCAAGGGCAGATAATAACGTCACCGGATCTGGAATGTTGTTTTCGCGACGTCACAGATTAGAGCGCGACGTCATAAATCACCGGACTTCGCGAATTGCGGACAGGTTACTGTCTGTGAAAGCATGTAAAATAAATCTATGATAAAATCAATGTGGTTAAATATGAATTGCTCATGACGAAATAGGGAACGTGGCAGCTAAAGATTCAAAATGCTTCTCAAATTGAAACTTGATAGCAAAATACTGCACTCGGCATCGTTTCCAATAGAATCATTTTCCCAACAGCATCGTTTACGATAGAATCAATTTTTAGGGCAATTTCACGGCATTTTATGATTTGAATTTTCAGGGGATGCTTTGAAAATTCAATTAAAAATCCCGTGAAAATGGATTTTTGTCTCGCCTGCGACGGAAGTCGCTGAAAGCGAGACATAGGTATAGCAATCCGGCGGCGGCGGCGTACACTTTTTTCTAAAACCTTCATAACTTTTCAAGGGTAATACATACAAACATCATCTTTGGTCCACAGCACCACCAAGTGATGACCTTTCCAGCAGCATATATTTTGGATGACCTTGACCTTGTTTTCATGGTTCAATAAGCACATAAACATTGCGACATAGTTTCACATTCAAGTCCTTTTCTCAGGAACTATAATACCTAGACTTGTCATATTTGGTCTATAGTGAGATCTATATGGGTACACGGCAGTCTGACACCTGTCGAGTTGCCTTGACCTCAATTGCATGGTTCAGTGAACTTAGAAAATCTGGGACATAGTTTCACATTCAAGTCCTT
>MJUU01072215.1:42532-63429 GCA_002080025.1 Modiolus philippinarum
CTCTGAAACCACTGAAGAAATTTCAACCAAACTTTACAGGAATAATGTATGGAAGGTCCTTTACAAAGATTGCTCATTTCGTTCCGATCTGATAAAAAACATGGCCGCCACAGCAGAACTTAGGTTTATCATTGGACCCTATGGGAAAATTCACATTTTCTTCTTCTGCTCTGAAACTGCTGAAGCAAATTCAACCAAACTTTACAAGAATGATGAACTGAAGGTCCTTAACAAAGATTGCTCATTTCATTCCGATCCAATAAAAAACATGGCCACCAGCACAGAACATAGTTTATTTTGGCCCTATAGGAAATTCACATAAAAAACATGGCCACCATGCAGAACATTGAAAACCCTGCTTCAGCATTTTGTCAGGTGAGCGATACAGGCTCAGTGTCTGAGCCTCTAGTTTGTTGGTAGTCAGCAGATTTCCTATCAGTGAGGGATCAAAAGGGATGATTTTAATTTCCATAGTTTGTGTCCAGCTTATTAATATGTCAAGCATTTTACTGTGCTCGCATTCATTATACCCCCTGCTTGAAAATTGGGGGGTATATAGTGATGGGGGTGTCCGTCCGTCTTTCCGTCCGTCCGTTACACATGTCATGGGGGTACCCATCTCTTATCTCCTCCTGAACCACTGAATAGATTTTCATGAAACTTTAACAGTCTTTGTGACATAATATAGATGTGCACCTCCTATTTTAGAATTTGATTTGATTGATTTTTGGGGTTTCCCATAGCCAAACATGGACTTTGCCATTACATAACATCTACATATGGGGGTACCCATCTCTTATCCGCTACTCCTCCTGAACCACAGAATAGATTTTCATGAAACTTTAACACAATCTTTGTGACATAATGTAGATGTGCACCTCCTATTTCAGAATTTGATTTGATTGATTTTTGGGGTTTCCCATAGCCAAACATGGACTTTGCCATTACATTACATGTACACATGGGGGTACCCATCTTTTATCCGCTACTCCTCCTGAAACACTGAATAAATTTCCATGAAACTTTAACACAGTCTTTGTGACATAATGAAGATGTGCGCCTCCTATTTCAGAATTTGATTGAATTGATTTTTGGGGTTTCCCATAGCAAAACATGGACTTTGACAGTACATTGCAAGTGGGTACCCATCTCTTATCCACTACTGCTCTTGAACCACTGAATAGTTTTTCATGAAACTTTGACATGGTCTTTGTGACATAATGTAGATTTGCATCTTCTGGTTTAGAATGTGATTTGATTGATTATCAAATGGTGGAGCGGGGGGTATATATCAGTGAGCTTTGCTCACAGTTTTTCTAGTTTTAAATTACATTTGTTGAGATTTGAGTGGTGGACATGCTGCGGTCGTATCATGCTGTGCTCAGCGTAGCCCTTTATTAAAATAATGAAACTAATTTCAGTATTTAAAATTGCATTTTGAAATACTTAGTCAAAGAGAAGGCCTTGAATGGATATCATTTTACCTATGAACTGGTAATGTGTTTTAGGGCTGTCAAGCCAAACTTTATTTTGAGAATTAGGTACTTAAAAATTTGGTTAGGCATTCTTTTAGTTGTGTTGAGGATGAATTGTGATTGCTAGTTCGTGACTGATTTTGAAAAAAAACACTAGATTGATTTGAATGGTTTGATTGCAGGTATTTAGGAAAGAATTTATAAAATGTAAATCGTAGGATGTGAAATTTACAAGAAATAACAGTGTCAAGATTATGTGATTAGATATGTTGTGAAAAACTACACTAATTTTTGGAAGGATCCCCAATTTTAGAATTAGAAGGGGTCATTCATTCACCCAGTTCCCTAAAGGTCTGAAGTTTTTGAAGAATAACATTTCAAATTAAGAAGGTGTATAAAAATATCAGCGCTCCTTTACATTTGGGACAGAGATAAGCGGGAAATGTAACACAATCTTGGCAATGTTGAATTACAAGATATTGACAACTGTTGTCCATTTCATTACACCTTTTGTATTAAATCAGTGAAATGTCGTAAATATAATTTGATCTGTAAAAATAATTCAAATACTTGTGATCAAAAAGTTGATCTGACCCAAGTTTGAAACTTTGATTTTATTTTTTCAATAAAAGTTCATTTATGTGTACACTTTCTGCAATAACACTTGTATATGGGTCCCACTATCTGCCGAGAAGTTTAAATATTAAAATTTTTCAAGTAGGATCTTGGGATTTAAAAAAAAAGTAATTTATCGAGGTATAAGTAAATGTTGGAATAAACGATTATTTACATTAAAAACATTTGATTAAAGTTGCCGTTTCTCGTTCCTCGGGAGAGTAAAGTTTCTGTAGTCGGCAGTATCAATCATATATTGATCGTTCCTCAAGATACAGTAATAATTCATGGTTGATTGATTACAGGAGTGAGAGAAATTACGGCATTAATTGCAGGGATAATTTACATCCATTGACTGCTTTTAGAATACGGTTAACTGTAATATTTAGTCACATGATCGTAGAATCTTTTGTTGTGGATATCATTTGCACCGTCCTTATCAGTACAACACGGAAATTTGGTACAAAATTGGAAATATTCGTCCAGTGATTGGAAAGAAGTTCAGATTAGTGATTTATATAAATTTTTTTCCAATATGTGAAGTTAGAAGTGACAGGATTTTAGTTCAAAGGTTTTATTTCATTACGATGACCATCGTCTTAGATTGCATTTCTTAGTAATTATGACTTTTGGTGATGGGATGGGACTAGTATGCTCAGTTTCGAAAGGTAACTATAGCAACAGCTTTATTTATAACTTAGATTTTTTGAAATCATTTTTTAACAAATTTTCAAAATAGATATGAATTTTAGTTTATATCTTTTCATGAAATTTGCAACTAGTATTATGAAAAATGTAAAGTTTATTGCAAAAATAGAATTACAATAATTGATAAATTAAGCGATTGAGTCATCATTATTTTTTTATTCTCCTAAATAAGTATATTGCTAATATCTTCTGTTGGTCACCTATACTTCACCTTGTTTGTGTTGTGGGAGGGGGATATCGAAATGTGAAGCTATAAGTGGCATTTTTTGTTGTGTTAATCTTTACTGATATTTGTCTTTTTGATTAGCTCAGTAATCAAATAAATTTCCTTCTCTCCATTGTCCTCGATCTCTTGGTCATTTTGATCGATTATTTAGATTTTACTTTGTGAACTTTTAACATGTTTAAAAAGTACAAATTGATATAGCTTCTTAAATTTTATAAAATGCCACACAAAATGACAAATTTTATAAACTGCCTCACAAAATGGTAAATTTAATAAATTGCCACACAAAATGACAAATTTTATAAACTGCCACACAAATTGCAAATTTTATAATCTGCCACACAAAATGGTAAATTTTATAAACTGCCAGACACAAAATGGCAAATTTTATAAACTGCCACACAAAATGGCAAATTTTATAAAATGCCACACAAAATGGCAGGGTATTTATGTGATACCCTTTGTCACTTGTACATCCATCACTGGAAGTCGATAACTTTTATACCTGCCACACTTAGTGGCATGTTACTATGTGATTCCCTTAGCCTTCTGTCTATCGGTCTGTTTTCAGAAGGTTTCAAGTAGATAACTTGTGAATGAAATAACTTACTGTCTTCAAACTTGGTATGGAAGTTGTTGCTTACAAGAAAACTCGGGTCAAGTTCGATTTTGGATTCAGAGGTCTATTAAAGTGTTTCTGGATTTATGCCTCTTGGAACTTTGAAATTTTGTGAATCATAGCATGGCATCATGTTATTCAACATTGCTCTTTTGATGAAATTAGAAATTATATTAAGTTTTCAAGCACAGGGTGTTGACCAAGAGACTCAGGCAAAGATAAGTTTTTTGGTCTGGAGGTTAATTAAAGCTGTTTAAAAATTTAATTATGCCATTTGAAACTTGGAATATTTTACAGTAATGTGATGGAGTGTCATGTAATGTAATGTAATGCACCATCACTATTTTTGAATTATTCTTACAAATATGAATTTTAATCAAGGAAACATCTTTTCAGTCATTTTATTGGGAAGAAATAGCAAGGTATTGCCCTCTAATCATTTTGTCTTCTAGGCTAACTGCAACAGATCCTAAATTTCATTTTCCACTCAATTTCCTTGACCTTTCGCGAAAACCTCTTTACAGTGTCATAGTTTGTCTTGTAAAATGATGGCAAATTGAATTTTAATGTACAAGTATATGTATATTATATCAACATGTAAGTTGGATCTGTTTAGGATTACGTAACTTTCCTTGTGTAGAGGGGGAAAAAATGTACAAGTAGAATAAACACAACAAATAATGTTCTCATTTATTTCAATATACTGAGATTTGGGTGAATGTATTATTCAAAGTTTTGGTTTTGAGTAGATTTAATACTTGACGTTCCCGTTACGAAAAAGATAAACAAAATAGTTGCTAACCAAGTGGGGTAGCAACTTTTGTACATTATAAACCCCAAATTTACAGTTTTTAAACCTCAACTTTGTCTAACATGTACAAGAGATTTTGTTAAATGTACTCCAAAAATCTAGGCTCAAGTGCTATGTTTTCATATCTTGTGGATCGACATGGGTCTGTTTGAAAAATCATCAAGCCATTTATTGATATTGACGCAAAGGCTTGGGAAGTGTTTGTTTCAATTTTATGAAGAGAGATTAAGTCGATGAGCTCTTGTTCTTTTTTTGGCCCTATATGCGATAACTTTGTAGTCATTATATCTTTAAGTAGTTTTTGATAGGCATGAAGCTGTTTTAGTTTGTTGATAAAAGGGTCATATCTTAATTTAAAGTAAATTTTCTTGCACCTCTTCGAATAGGTCCTTTGGATTTTTTTTAAGTCAGTTCTTTTGTTAAAAAAGTAACTTGTAAATTAAAATTTAATAACTGTTTGATTTTTGTCAACTTGTGAAGCTTCATATCTAAGTAGCTTTCACCCCCTGGGTTGTGTAAGGTCACTTTCATACCCTGGGTTGTGTAAGGTCACTGCGTGAGTCATAATACATTGGTTTTGTCTTATACAGAGGAACTTGAATAACAATATTCTTGTAAAAATGAAACTTGTAAAGGAAATTCTTAATTTAACTTTTAAATATTGTTGACCAATGTAATTTGGACAACTAAATGATGTCTTTACTTAATTTGGTTTTAGCCTGAAATTTCTACATTAATGTGGAATTGATTATAATTCTTGATATTTGAAACATTTTGCTCACAAAATTGATTGAATTGATACTTGATGTCTTATTTAATTTTACTTGCATACTTCTATTAAGCAGAATACAATTTAAAATAAGGGGGGGGGAAACATGCAGATTTTATATTGCTTATGTCTATGATTTTGTTTCGTCTTGATCTTATATGCAATTAAAACAGCAAAAAATTTGCAAATTTAAAATCATACAGTTTGATAAACATGATAAACAAGTTTTCCGTCATTCTGAATTTATTAAATTTTGAAATCTTGAATAATTGAATATTTACAAAATTTTTTTTCTATTGTTGTTAGAATCAAAAGTTAAGTCGAACATCAACCACCAAAGTACATACAAACCACATGTACGACCTTTCCTTGAGGTCAATTCAACCAGTAAGTATGAATTGCATGCACGAAGATTATAGGTGTGTGAAACCTTCAGTTCAGATTTTCCCCTAAAGTTTTGGAATACTTACACCTGCAGTTGTCTCCCTGCTTCAAGAGTTATCACCCTTGATGTTTTAAAGAGAATTTTTGCAAATGCTAAATTTTCTGTTTGCAAAGGTTTTATCATATTTGATATATTTTTTTCATTCACTTGATTACTAATTTGGCTAAATCTCCTTTATATTACAAAGAAGGGGGGTAACTCTTGTTTTCATGTTGATAGCTTTACAACTGCAGGGGAAATAGAACAAAAAGATGTTTTGGGTAATTCGATCCTCATTCCTGGCACCCATTTCATAATTTATATTGCCTTCAATGTTTGTTGAAAAGCCATACTCTGATTAAAACAATGATGATTCTTTGAAACCTATCAGCTCCATTATGCATGTCATTTCAATATTTTGGTTTGAATTTGAAAAAAAAAAAATACAAAAATATTAACAGCACAAACTATTCACTATAAAAAAGTATAAATAAAAAAAAAAGAATCTATAATGATAAAAAGCACCTGATTTTATGCATGGTGCCAGTTAAGGTGGTACGGGGGTGTTAAATCTGTCGGATAGAATTTTCTGATTTTTTCATGATTTACCGTTTGCTTTTAGAGCATATAAAAAGTAAAATAAAAATAAGGGGTCACCGGCCATATTAGAATGAAATATGAAATGTAAAAATCTGCTATTTTAGTTGAAATAATAGGGAAAATTAGCGAATTTTAACAAAATTTTAAATTATTTTAGTTACATCAGATAGAATTTTTTAAAATTTGGTAAATTAATAGCTTATACACAGTCCTTCAATTTTCATGAAAAAAAATTGGGGGTCACCGAACTTATTTTTGAAAAAATTGCAAAAAACTCATTTTTCCCTATTATTTCTATACAAATTATCTCCCCTTAATGGAACACAAGTTAGCTGAAAGGTTCAATATTTTGCATGGTTACTTAATAAAAGTGGCATATTTCATCAAATTTAACTATTATAAGACATTGAAAATGGTTTCGGCAACATCTCATAGTGAGTTCCATTTTAAGTTTCATTCGTAAGAATGATGCGCAATTTTAAACTACGTACTACCTTAATGGAACAAACCTTTATGGCGTATACATGTAGGTTTTTAAATTTATGACTATGAAGAATGCTTTATAAGACTAAAATTGAATTTGATTTTATAAATCTGAATTATAATCCAGCACAAATTATAAATCTTGACCCTTGTATTTTGAATACTTTAGACAAGAAGTTTTACTTAGTGTTAAGTAAGAAGTGGTTCTCTTTGACATATTTTAATGAGAAAGTTATATTCTTTTGGACTCGGATTATGAGTTCTCAAGTGGCTTGAAAATCAGACCTTTCCCATGTTTTAAAAATTTTTACACGGAATGACAATTTAGTAAGCCACTTTAACATTTTGTTTGCTTTTATTTTGATTTAAAAATGAATTAACAAAATGATAAATGATCAAAAGAAGATAATGTCTTGAAAATATGTTTGGAGTTTATGAAAACGATTTTAATGTTCCTTAAAGCAATTGTTTAAACTTCTGCATTCATGTAAACAAAACTGTAAATTGTCAAAAATAATAATGACAAACCATGCTGAATTTAAGTAATTAAAGATATTATAGAATAATTACAAAAATTTTGAAAAATTACAGATTACAATGATCGTCTATATTCCAATGACAAAATAGCCTCTGATCAAATTAGCAGAACTCCCTCTCCCAAAGTTAGAACCTTTAAAAAAAAATAAAAATAAATAAAATAAAATATTTACTGGTCTTTTTATATTTTTTCCCCAATATTTATCAGCAAACATCTTGTATAAATATTCTGAACTGATAGAATTTCTATAGCATGTAATTCATTTAATACAAATAAGTTATTTCCCCTCGAGTTATGAAAGGGAGGTAACTTGTCAAAAATACTGAACAGTAAAAACTAGTTATGGTAATGGTTAACATACATATTAAAAACTGCATGGTGTGGTGAAAGGTAGTATATATATTTTTACACTGGTTGCTTGTGTGGCTTTTGATGTATTTTAGTTTTTATATTTATAAACATTTATTTTAGAGAGATTTTTGCTGGCAGATGACTGCACGAGGATACAAAAGGTTTTTTTTTTGTGTGAAAAATTTTTTTTGACAAAATTTGGACATGAATACAAATGATGGACATGGTAGAATATTTACAAACAAGACATTTTACATGTATCGAGACAACAATTGACCACTTGACCATTTTGAAAATCCTAAATATCCATTGTGTTACAGTGGAGTGCATCTCAGTCTTTTTTTTAGCAAACATCAAGAAGTCAGTTTGATTAATCAAATTATGTGAAACACTTTTGCAGTTAGTTTAAATGATTAACTGTAAACCGGGAAATTTTCGCGGCAGTTTTATATTTTTTGCTAGATGAAGCTGCAGCGAATATTTTAATGTAATTGGGTGATTTAGTGGCTTGACAAATGTCCATGAATTCAACACTGCGTGAAATGAAATTTATTTAGAGAACCCCCCAAAAAACAGCAAGAAAATATTCTAGTTTACAGTATCAGGATATGACTGCATATTATTAATTAAAAAATCTGTTCAAAATTTACAATGTAAACGAGGGTCATTTTAAGTGCAGTTGTAAAATGCTAAATGCGTCAATACAAAGTAAAGGGAAAATAAGAAAATAAGAATTTTAAGTAGAGTTTTGTGCGTCCAATTCCCATTCTTAAAGCTTTCATCTGATATCAAGTCTATTAATTGATTTTAATTTGCAATTAAGAAGCCTGTTTACGTAATATCTCAACCTATTAGCACGTATCACTTAAAAATTCATTAATTTATGTGAAACAAATTTGTAACGCAATGTTTCTAAGCAAAACAAACGGGAAAAAAATGGTCCTTTTATTAATAATGCAGCGATAGACTTTGATGCTGATTAATTAAAAGAGACAAAAATGTATTTTAAGAGATGAAACAATCGATAGTTATAGAGTTATCAGCTTGCTTATTGTTCCATCGGGGCTGAACTTGTATAGATAAAATAACTCTTGATAGTTCAGTGATTTGCAGAGTTGGATCGGAAACGGTAATGATCATTTCCATGGCATTTGTTACATGCTTTTGTTTCATGATTTTAATGAATTTTTAAGTGTAGTATGCTGTTTGATCTGGTTGTAATTGAGCTTCTTCTATGTGGATATACTCTCCTTGAAATTTCAGGCCAAGTTTTACCTAATTGTTACAATATTATCAGCATATAGTTATATATACATTGTAAAGCAAGGTGCAGTTTTAAGATCAACATATAAGGTGCAGCAATACTGTAAACCGGGAAATTTGGGCACCATCTTTTTTTTGTGGTTTTCAAAATAGATTTCATTTCAAGAAGACTTGAATTCAGGGTTTTCGATTGAGCTATTAAATTGCCATATTGCATCAAAATATTCGCGATATTTAAATTTTTGCACTCAATCACTACTGTGGAAATACCGAAATTAAAACTGCCATGAAAATTTCCTGGTTTATAGTTATTTATAGGCCATGCTTGGAGTGGTCATTGGCTTCTTTTTGGAATGAGAATTTTGCTCAAATTGTAAGATTTTGCGATGGGAAAAGTGCAAACTACTAATTACCATAGGCCTTTACATACTGAGTTTTTGTTACATTTAATTCACCTTGCACAAAGAAACTTTTTTGTTTTACTTTTGAAGTGCAGAGGTCATTTAGTTCTCTAATGCATGTGTGCTTTTAATTTTCTTGTGTTTTTATTGTAAGTCTTTTGAAGTCAATTACGGTCTTTTCTTGTGGTCACAGAAATTCTTGTGTAACTAGTTGAGTCATCTAATTGTCCAGATTTTCCTTTGTAATAATTAGGTGACATTTAATTCTTAAAGGTAACCAAAATTTTTAATTGAAAACTTTCTTTTTGAAAACAAAAATTACCGCACATTGTATAACAAAACAGTGTACCCTTTGAACCATAGAGGTCAAAGGTACATTTGTATCTGCAGAAAAAAAACTATAAACAAAGAACTTCATTTGAGGAAATGATCTGCAAAGCTTTTTCTTTTACCGAAATTTAAACTGCATGTCTTAAGAATTTATGGAGAAAAAAAATAATGTATTTTTCTTTTGTTAAAAAAAAGATTTGACATCAGACTGTTATTAAAACAACATGGATGGCAATAATTAAGATTATTTCATTTGGGTTTACAAGTGTGATCCTTTGACAGATTGGGGGGGGGGGGTGTAATGTGACAAATGTCTTAATTATGATTGTCAAATTTTCTTAGCCAAATTTTTATCAACAATATTTTTTATCATCAATCATTTTCATATATCATAATTGCCTTTTTAAATTTAAGAAAAAAAAGAAATCAAAATTAAATCAGACAAATATTGTAGTAAGAATAATAAATGTCTAAGTGTAATGAGAATTGCAAATTGTATACTAGACATGCAATTAATTTTTGTGCAGTATTGAAAATGAGATACAATTGAATGTTAATGACTTGTTGATATGAATCGACATTGACGAACCCATTATTTGTTTCCAACATTGAATTATTTCATTGTTGCTATGATTATTAGTAAAAAAAATCAAGTTTGTAAAAATCATGATAACAAAATGAATTGCAAATTGGGTATCGTATCAGCATAAGAAATTGTGGATAATTTTCGATAACGATTTCATAATATTTGGACCAACGTTCGTATAACATACATCATAATATTGTTTGTTTTTTCCTGTCGTAATTCTAGTAACAGGTACATTGTTATCCATTTAAGACATTGACTCAAGTGGGAATGGGTGCGTCTCCTTTCATTTGTCAAACAATGTCGATGAGTATTGTTGAAATAATACATTTTCTTTCTATGCTGAGAAATTTGACATTTCGAGTGGCAAAATCATCATATCTATTGAATCGTTTCATTGTGTTACGAATGTTTGCAATTGTACTCTCGATCTATCAGCTTATTTGTCGATAATTATTCAACTGCAAATACGCAGTGCTGCACGAATTTATAATTCAAAACCAATTCTTTGTTTGTTGTCTATAATTAGATGAGTTAATAACTTTAATTACTATTTAGTTAAGGTTGATACGTAACTTAAAGGAGCGATTAATACAGTTGATTTATCCGAAAAGTAATCTTTGGATTCTTTTATAAAAATCGCAAGTCAAATAGTTCAGTTTGAATTCTATTCATTAAATCGTTCTTTTATTGAATTGAATGAGCTTTTGACTGTCTTTATTGTTTAGCTAAATACAGTGTAGCTAAAGTGTACAGATACATATTAGATAAAGGGCGTCGTTTTATGAAAGAAGTTATGATTTAGTCTCGACAATAATTTACAATCGTTTTTGTTATCTACGAATTGTACTAAAGTATGTCCAAGATTATGATTTCCAAAACATTTCCAAAGCTTGTTCATATGTAAGCCAATACTGAAATTGTCATTTTGTCAGAATAATGGAAAATTTTCACCGATTGTTTATCCGAGACAAAACCTCCTATACAATCTTAAAATGTTTTGTTAATTATTTAACTACTATAATAGACCGATTTATCCAGAAATAAAAACATTGCAATAAATTTGGAATTCATAGTATTTTGAATTCATAGCTCCTACAAATATAAAAAGTCAATAGCTTTTTAGGGATGTCTATTGTTGTTGTGTACAGCTTTACTTTAGTTTGGCTGTCTGTTGTTTAGATACCATGTATGAGCAACACCAAAAATTAGTGCTAGGACTTTATACCATTAATGAAGAAAAAAAAACATTAAAATTGACTAAACTGTTACTTTACATGATTGATTGATTGAATATTGTTTACATCTACTCTGCAATATTTCAGCTTTATTAAGACGACAATAAATTTGTAGATGAGAATGAATATGGGGTATGGAAAGGTCATAGAAGGGGAAATTCTGACTACAAGAATGACTTTGGGGTATGGAAAGGCCATAGAAGGGGAAATTCTGACTACAAGAATGAATTTGGGGTATGGAAAGGCCTTAAAAGGGGAAATTCTGACTACAAGAATGAATTTGGGGTATGGAAAAGCCATAGAAGGGGAACTTCTGACTACAAGAATGAATTTGGGGTATGGAAAGGCCATAGAAGGGGAAATTCTGACTACAAGAATAAATTTGGGGTATGGAAAGGCCATAGAAGGGGAAATTCTGACTACAAGAATGAATTTGGGGTATGGAAAGGCCATAGAAGGGGAAATTCTGACTACTATTGAAAAGTACGATTAAATTGAAAGGGTAGGAAAATTTTTGCCTTGTAGTTGATAACCTTTGGAACACTCAAAAAGAGTAACAAGGGATCTTGACCCTGCAGGAAGCATGGCATTTCTTCCAATATGTGGACCCAAGTTTACATCCCAACTCAACTGAACGATGGGTTGCATATTTATACATCCCATACAACCATAGATCCTCAGTTTCGGAAGGTTTTGTGATACTAGATCCAATTTCTATATCCCGGTTATCCCTTTAGGTGTTTTCTGAAATTTGGTTCTAGTAAGTTAGTACCAAGTCAATAGTACCAATTTCAGGTATCTCTCCTACACGGTGTTAGATCTTGTTCATAGGTGTTGTCATTTCATGAATATTTGTGGCAGACTTGCAGCAATTGCTTTTGTGTGCACATATCACTTAATTTATTGATTGCACATTAAAATATAGTTATTTTTTTGCAGGTAAATATACATGTACTAAAACTGTAATATATTTCATATATCATAGAAAAAGTAGACAGTATTCAATAGTAGCTTTCTCTATTAAACAATAACATAATCTAAATTACAATAGAATAAGTATATATTTCATTGAATTATATTCAGAATATAACTGGTTCTAACATATGTTATTAATTAATTTTGCATAGTATTAGTAGTATTATTAATTAATATTTAATAATAATTAATGTAATTATTTGCTCTAACTGTGTGACTTAGCCACTAACATAGAACTAACTCTTATTGTAGCTGACGTTTCATCACCTAATACACATAATGAAGAAGCTTATTGGAGAGGTAAGGCCTTCAAAATATGAACAAAAAGGTGAAAAAAGTTATCAATCAGTTTGCCACCATTCTTAGACTGGTGTATTTTAGGATTGATTGATTGATGTTTGACATCAACTTTTAGCAGTATTTCAGTTAAAGTGATATGGTATCATTTTGGAAGGAGTTGACAAATTTTGTCATAAATGTTATTATGTAATAACTTGGGTATAGTGTTTTGAATTGAAAGTTTTAAACAGGGATTTCAAATGTCAAACTTGCCAAATTGACCACTGCTATAAAAAAGCTTGTCACATATGAACTTGAGGCAGAATAAAAAAAAATCTGTGTTTCCGGTAACCCGACCGACCCTAGATTTTTTGGGCTAGAAATTCCTACCCTGAAAATTTTTTGGCGATTTTTAAAGAAGCACTGTTAAAGTCCAGAAGTTACTCTCTATATGTCTATGTAAAAAGTTTTGGAAAAATTTAAAAAAAATGCCTACCTTCCGACCCTAATTTTGAAGAATATGTTACTGGAAACACAGGTATTTTTTTTAAGCCTGAATGCCACTCCCTGTACAATATTAACCTTATGATGATGAACCTGCTTATAAAGAAAAAAGAAAAGGATTGACTTTTTTTGAAAATGTTGAACCAATTTACACTATTAGGGCATCTGACAATACTTGTTGGACAACCATAAATAAATAAGATGAAAAAAAAAAAATTGAAGTACAATTTTCAGTCCAATGGTAAATTACGGGTTTTGATGTGATGAAATCTTGTCATTTTCCCTTTTCAAAAATTTTTTAATAGCCCATCAGGATATTCCTATTTTCTAGTTGTGGCTTGTTCACGTTCACTTCAAGTACTATCTGGATAAAAATCACATTTAAATGGTATTTCTCACACATCTGTGTGAAAACGAAAAAATATATTTCATTTGTTGTTTTATTCATATGATTGTATCTCGGCAAACAATATTGTCTATAGGAATGTTTCTCCTTTTCTAATTTCAGTTCACATTATGCAAGAATTATTTACTTTCATGTCAAACATATATAAAAAACAAATTTAGAAAAATACAGAGGGCAATTTGTCTAATACTCTTCTTATTATCTTAGTGACATGGGTTTAAAATATTTGTCATCATTAAAGTAAACATTTATTCGTGTATTTGAGAATATCCATTCAAGGACTCGTAACTATGAAATCATAGAGACAATGCCTTGAACTTGCAGAAAAAGTTCATTTGATTGACGATATGTATTCTTTTCGAGTGCAGCAGCGCAAGATGGATTTTATGACAGAAGTAGTATGCACTTCAAATTCTCTTGGAAAGTTAAACATGTGTTCATTGCAAACCAAATGAATCACAACCTCTTGACAATATGCAAATCAAGGAATTATAAATTGTTGATTTCATTATATATAATGTGACAACATAGAATTGGTTGTTCATGATTGAAATTGATAAATTTGTGGTTTTGATAGATTGGTTGTTTTTTTTTTCTAAAATTTCAGCTACTAGTATATTGAAATTATCATGGCAAAAATTGTAATGGCCTCAGTGCCAAAAAGGAAATGATATATATTCTATACTCATTTAAATATCTATATTCTGATTTGTTCAAATCATGTCACATGACATGTGAGATTTCGCTGGGTCAACCGGCTAGCGTTGGGTCGCATAGGAAGGTCAACCGGTAAATAAGAAAATTCGATATAATATAGCAGTTACCACCCTAGATAGTGTGTGACCCAGCGGTTTCTCTCCCCTCGAAATTTAGGTCACCCTCGAGCAAGCTCTCGGGTGACCTTAATATCTTGGGGAGAGAAACCGCTGGGTCACACACTATCTAGGGTGGTAATTGTATAAGATACTGTGAACCAGGAAATTTTCGCGCAGTCTTTATTTCGCTGTAAATTTACAGAATTTTAGTTCGTGCAGTTTTGATTCACGATGACAAATTGTTGATCATTGACTTCCATAATAGACAATTTGAGCCGTTTTATCTTCGTGCTTCCATTCCAAATGCGAAAATCACGAAAATAAAACTGCCGCGAAAATTTTCTGGTTTACAGTAGTTGTTTGTTTATGCAAAAAAAGAAAGGTTGAAAGAAATCAAGACCGATATGAATGATAGAGGAGATATGAAAAAGGGGGAAAGTAATCAAGATTTGTACACAGAAGATGTACATCACCAAAACTAAAGCATCAGTTTTGAGAATAAATATTTTTTTACTCAAAAATTTAATTTATTATCTAGGGGTACTTTAGTCTCATATTTTTTTTCAGCTAAAGATGATGAATCTCCAATACCTACGAAGGCAGCATTGGCAAGATCCGCTACAAAGAGAAGTACTCCAAAGAAAGTTCCGCCCATCATACAATCCTCCGATAGAATAAATGTTCAGCAAAGAGAGGATGATGGCGATAGTGCATACGCCACATCGCTGGAGAGTACGCTGGCTGACGAGTCACACATGGAGGTAACACGATCCTTATTTTGTTCACCTTGTGTATTTTCGCTAGATATGTACAGCCAAAGTATATATGTAATTTGGATTGTTGTTTGTAACTTTGTGATATTGCTTGATATATTATTTCTTATTGTAAAACAAATCTATTATCCTTCTGCACACTTCAGGCAATCGAATACCATGTTTGTGTGCACAAAATACTATTAAATAATAAAGTGGCCACAGATTTCACGACCGAAAAGTAACAAACAGAATCCATAATTTGTATAATCCAGTTTTATAGCATCAAATCTAGTTACTAGTCTAGAATATATTTTGGAAAGGTCCAAGATTTGTAGCTTAGTATCCAAAGTAGCTTTAGAACATATAATATAAAAATTAAGTCCAAACTCATGAATAGAAACCTGGACTCTATGCAAGGAAATTATTTATGGTCTATGTTACTCGTAAAGTCTTTTAAATGGATAGAGACCTTAAACCCTTTTACAAAGATGTTAAATTGTAGTATTTGAATCAAAGGGTGTCTGAAATGCATGGACCTAAACCAAGACAAGGAATTTGAAATTGGTCTTTGAAATTTACTGAGTCTGGCAGAATAAAAAAAATCTGTGTTTCCTTTAACCCGACCAACCCTAGATTTTGGGGGCTAAAAATGCCTTCCCTAAAGTTTTTTTGGCAATTTTTAAAGAGGCACTGTTAAAGTCCAGAAGTTACTCTCTATATGTCTATGTAAAAAGTTTTTGAAAAATAAAAAAAATGCCTACCTACCGACCCTAATTTTGAAGAGTATTTTACCGAAAACACAGGTATTTTTTTAGGCCTCTTTGAAAATTAGGGAGAGAAACCTGAACCCTTATGCATCGAAATCATCTTCAGAGATGATTATGAGTATTGAAATTTATAAGAATTAAAAAAAATATATATTATGATTTGAAATTATTTGAGACAAAAATTTTACTGTGTCTTTGAGCAACAATTTAAATCTGAATTTTTTTTTTAAAGTAAGATAATGTCTTATGCTTCAGATAAATTTTGATTAATTTATTTAGTTTGAAAATTGTTAAAAATTTGTATTGAGTCTACTCAGTGATCTGAAATATTTCAAAATATTTTAACTAAGATATGTCAGAAAGCATTAATGTAAAAGCTGCTCAAAATATTTTTGCCTGTCTTTTAATGTTTTCATTGTGTATTCAATGAACTTTTGAACCTTTCAATATTTCAGGGCATTAAGCATAAATACGAATTACTTATGTTAAAAATACATTTTCTTGTTGTTCACGCTCTTAATTAGTCGTATAGATTTTAGCATTATCAGCATGCTGAATTCTCTCAATATTTAATATATTTTATCATATTTAGTGTATTAGGCTAGTATTTCTGTGTAATATTGCATGATTTATTAAGTAATCTATTTCTTGTATATTATAACCTAGATGTTCAGTAGGAAAAAAAAACTTGGAAAAAAATAAAAAATGGTGTTTTATTGAATATGGATGTTGTCTTAAAATTACATGTAAATTATTATGAAGCTTTAGATAAAGGTGTGTTCAGTCCTCTTGATTTTTTTCATCAAAATAATTGTAATTTACTTTCAACATGGAAGTTCTTGCAGCTTTGTGGGTCAAATATTTCCTCATTGAGTAAATTATTACTGAGCCCAAAGCCTTAAAAATTTGGCAATGCCTTTGCTTTTACACTTTAAAGTTTAAACCAAACTATTTGCATGGGGAAATTTTAACCCTCCAGATAGCAAAAATGACCCACACTTGAAAATATCCATGTTTAAAGTTAAGTTTTAAACTCATGCTTGTTGCCATAAATATATTTGAGTGAAGATTAAAAAAAATGTAAATGCTTAATTAGTAAGATTAATTTTCGTCAGAGTATCTGATTTGGGTATCTTACTGAACATTTAGGTTGATATGTTTCAAACTTTCAGATGCATGTAGTTTCCTCCCTTTAGGAAACTCTTTTGGCTCTGAGGTCTATTCTCTGTAGCACTTTCTAACTCTTTGTAAACCTCTTTTTATTCCACAGATGATGAAATATTTGAAGAGTATCCATGGTGGTCCAAAGGTTGGTTTACATGTTATAATGTCCATGTGTGATTTTAAAAGCCTTTCAGAGGAATAAATATAGCCCTGTCCCAGACCTGTCAAATTTAAAAAATTTTCTTGTGTTAAAGATCAAAGGAAAAACTAAAAGATCAAATGAATTTGTCTTAAATTTGGCTAAGCTCTGTGCGAGTCTCATTCGGATTATGTGAGACTTGACAGGTCTGCCATCTCCTTGAGCAAAGTTGTAAAAAACAGCATCAAAAGAAGATAAATAGATATTAATTTTGGTCTGAATAAGGACTATTCCAGTAAAAATTCCCACCAGGGGATAGAACGCCACTTATTTTTATACCCCCCACCAAGAGAAAAAAAGTAATTAAAATACCGTATTCGACCCAATAAGCGCCCAGGGCGCTTAGAAAATTCAAAAACGGGGCACTTAATTGAATTGGCAAAAGTGAATTTATACATGTCCGCTACAGTCATTGTTATTAAGTTCTATAATGCGTCTTCAACTTCCGGTTGATAAAATCGTGGTGAAATGAGAAAGAAATAGTAATAAATCACGCGAATTCGGCATAAATAAATAGATGTTATTACTGAAGAGTCGTGGGAAGTATGTAAACATTCTGTTTCTTAAAATTACGGCGATTATATACCTGCTCAAAACTCGTACATCGACAAATAAACATAAGTACATTTTGGCAGTAAGAGAGTTTTGAGGGGGCGCTCGTGCATTTTGACTTTGAAATACGGTGAGGGGGTGCTTATTGGAGCAGGGGCGCTAATAAGGTCGAATACGGTATATAATTACACTATTAGGATACAACAGAAATTTACCCACCACCAACAGAAAAAAATATAAACTGTGTTCCACCCCTCGGTGGGAATTTTAAATGGAATAGCCCTAAGGTCATACTCTTGCTTTTTCAGCATCTTTTTATGTAAAATTTGTATTTTTGTAAAAAGATGATTGGTTGTACAAATTTCATTGTGAGATATTTCTTATCTGAGATTATCACATTTAAGAAACATGTAAAAGGGTCCGTGTCTGTAGAAAAAAATATGATATGTAAGCCTTGGCATGAGATTGTCTCTTAAAAAAAAATCAGACTCCTAAGGCAAGAAGTTTTATGCCTTTGCTTAAAAAAATGAATTTTATCTTAGAATTTTTAATCTTAGTATTTCAAGGGGTATTTAGCAATATGTTTAGCAGCATTTACTTGAATTGTACCCACAATTGTGTTTAGAAAAGCTTCAATGCTTAAATGCACATTATAACTTATTTATCTGTTCACCTGCTGACATTAAATTTTGTGTACAATAAAAAACAGCTAAAGTACCTGTTACTTTTTCTTGGAACTTGGTGTATTCATAGGTGAAAATAAAAGTAAAAAAAACTTAACATGCATAAACATGTAGAATGTTATCAAAATCATGCAGAAAATGCAGAAACATTTGTCCATTCTTTTCCGAAAAAAAAACAAAACAAAAAAGCTCTTCTCACAAATAAGCCACACCTGATAAAAAAAAGGTAATCTTCTGGTCTATTTTGTAATATAGAAACATTTTTCCTGTTAATAAGGTCACCAGCAGTTCATTATACAGTGTGATGGAAGGTCTGCTGAAGAAGATACATAATTACTTGACAAGTAAACTCAAATCGAACTCCTTAATTAAATGAAGCTGTTCATTTTGTATACAGAAATGGTCATTAATGATTATATACCTAAGTTTATATAATAACAGTTTGGCATTGATTGATGTAAGACTCAAAGAAAATTTTACTTAAAAATCATATTAGAGTACATGTCTGGCAGTTCTAAAAAAAGAGATGCCTTTTATATCAATGACTTACATATATATATTTTTGTCATGTTTAAATTTGATCTTCATTCTAGATTAATAATGAAAAAGAAAATCATAATTATTATTCTCTTTTTAGTGTCAAATTTTTGAAATTTGATTGAGGTACAAAGGATTTAGCATTCATTATTTTGGAGATTATTATGTAAAAAGAAATTCATAGGTACATTTTCTTTATTAGTTAAAACAAAGGCAGGAGTGGTTCATATTAATTCTGTGGTTCATAGAACCTTGACTGCACTGACAAGCTGTTACGTGGCAAAAGCTATGAAAATATGTAGACATTTTCCCCACCATGTGAACATATTAACTTGAGCAATAACTGATGATGAATTTTCTAGTGCCATGGTTTTTACATGGTTTGGATAATAATTGCAAGTAAATTGCTCAAATACTGTAAACCAGCTTATTTTTATGAGTGATCCATTTTCGTTATCTTGGCGAGCGTGAAAATATCGCGAAAATAAATTGTCACGAATATTTCTAAACCTAATACAAATGCATCAGCAGAAATACAAATCTCGAAAATTAATCGCTGCGAAGTTGAACAGGAGGGACAAAACGTAAAATAAAGTATCCGCAAAATAAGTTGGTTTACAGTATGTCCGTCCATTGACTAAGGTAAAAGGAAGTGACAGTTTCATTAAAAAAATCATCCTAAGAAGTAGCCATGGCCCTTTAAATTGGCCAAGTGTCTATTGAATTCATGGCTAATTAAGTTGACAAATAGCTAATATTTAAGAGACATTATTTAATTAAAGTTAAAAAGCAGGAATTTGAAAATAATATCTTAGCTGTAATTTTGACACCCAATTTTGAGAGTTATTGGCAATGTAAACAAATTGAAACTTGTATACTGATAAGCAAAGTAAAGGCTTGTCAAAACAATATTTTGACACCAAAGTGCACCTACAAAAAAGATGGCAATTATTGAATACCTTTGTCAATGGCTCTTTTGCATAGGACCCCAAAATTTTTAACTTTACTCCAACTATGCATCATCTTTTTCCTGAATTTTGATTGTCTTGTTGAAGCTTATGAATGTGAAAGTATACAAAGAAGAGAGTTTTGGAAAGTTTCACTCAAAACAACTTTGAATTTTGAAAAAAAAGAAAAAAAAAAAGAATTTTGAAACATAAGAAAAACACCCGAATCCCCCAATATATTTATACTATAACTAATCCGAGATTCTGATTATCGCAAAATGTTCAATGAATGATCGAATAACCTAGTAATTCACGAGCGCATGAGCGAATTACAGCGTTTTTCGATCAGGAGTTGAATATATTTTCGATAATCAGAATCTAAGATTAGTTATTGTTTTTATTATATACATGTAGATCTTCTTCTGTAATATTTAGTTGTCATTTTAAGATTCATTGCATGAACTACGTTTTTCGATGTTAATCCGCTGAGACATTTACTTAAGAACTACGTTGACGTCTATTGTGACGTCATTTCCTATAGTGAAATTATGGAAAATAATTTCACAGTTAATTATCACTTTTTGTCACGCCCGCGATGAAAGTCGCGAAAGCGAGACATAGGCGTGCAAAGTATGACGGCGACGGCGGCGTAAACTCAAGTTTTAATACACAAGCCATTGATGTAGGAACTTTATATTTGGTCCATATGTAGCTTACGCCGAACCCTATCTGTCGGACCCAAAATCATGTGACCTTGGCCTATATTTCGCGGTCCAGTGACCAGGTTAAGTTTTTTTGCTTAAGTCCATTTCTCAATAACTAGAAGCTAGAAGTCAATGATATTTGGTATATAGCTTGGTCTTGGTTAGTACATGTC
>MJUU01072215.1:63440-74781 GCA_002080025.1 Modiolus philippinarum
AGTGACCAGGTTAAGTTTTTTTGCTTAAGTCTGTTTCTCAATAACTACAAGCCATAGGTCAATGATATTTGGTATATAGCTTGGTCTTGGTTAGTACATGTCCGTCTGCCATATGGCTTTTGACCTTGACCTCAATTTCATGGTCCAGTGACCAGGTTAAGTTTTTTTGCTTAAGTTTGTTTCTCAATAACTACAAGCCATAGGTCAATGATATTTGGTATATAGCTTGGTCTTGGTTAGTACATGTCAGTCTGCCTTTTGGCTTTTGACCTTGACCTCAATTTCAGGGTCTAGTGAACAAAGTTAAGTGCTTCTGATTAGAATAGTTTTTAATTACTGTAAGTGGTACGGTAAAAATATTTGGCTTGTAGGTTGCTCTTTAGTAGTACATGACTGTTTTAGCGACAAGCAGGGACGGGCGAGACATCTATTAGGGTCCACTCTTGTTTTTCACTGGGAAATCTCAATCTTTCACTGCTGTCTATAAAACAGATATATATAGAAAAGAAAAAATAATGAAAAATTAAAAAACAAAAGGGTCTCAGAAACTAAATATTTTTGTGTTTGGCCTTTTGATTTCTATGATAGCTTTATCAGTATAACATGTATGTTTGTTTTATATTTTTAGATGATGCATTCCTTAAAAAGTATTAGAAGTAGTGCCAGTAAAAAGAAGGAAAAAATTAGCAGTAGACATGGAAGTCAGCGAAGCATATCATCCAGGTCAAGATCACCGTCTCCTGATACTCATGAGAGTGGTATATGGAGTACAGCATCATCAAACCGGGATTCTGAATCTGATGCCAACTCTTTATCAAGTCGTGGACGAAAAGGGCATGTATTTTATATTTAAGAAATTATTCATCGATAGGGTAAAAATATTACTGTTACTTTAACTCGACCACAATATGTAGCTGAAATATTGCTGAACAAAGCATTCACGTGGAAAAAATAAATTATTAATGCGGTTATTTGGCACATTTTAGCTTAATGAGAGACATCGGTCAGTTATTTCCCTGTACTAAATTAGTTAAATATGGTTAAAGTGGAGATAATTTTAATTTAAATATCAAAAGAGGTTATTGATATTCTTATTGAAATTATCTCCACTTTGAACCATACAAAACTAACTTGGTACAGGGAGATAACTGACCGATGTTTCTTATTGAAATACTCAACTTTGATAGGGACATGGGGCAAAGGTCAATGAAATATTACTCATTTCAAGTACAAAAGAAAAGTGATAAAGATATTATACGTTTTTCAATAGTGAGTACATAATTGTTCTATAAGAAAAAGCTATTTATAGACCTCAAAAATTTGGGATTTCAAGGTCAAGTTTTCATTGACACTAAAAGTAAAATTCTGACTATCTTTTTTTTTTACAGGAAAAAAGCTGATTCTCCTTTTGAATCAAAACCAAAATTAGCACGGACTAATTCAGTTGAACGAAAACTAAATGACGCTAATGCGGTAGATAGTAATAAAAATGAAACAGGAAAAACTGTGATTCGTATAGATTATAATCCATCTAGTGGTGTGACATTTAGAGAAAATAAAACTTCTGACGTGCAAGTGGTTGGGAAAGGTTATAATGACGAACCTAATGAAACAAAACCAATTATTATGGGACCAAACGGAAGAAGGCGGCGTGTTCAACCCAAAGGTAGGTAACTTTAGTGTGTTTATTGTATTGTTGTATTCACTGAAATTTGTTTATTGATTGCCATGTTTGCAACAGCACTTTAATTTGAGCAAAAAAAGGCTTTGTGCATGGAAGGTATTGGTAAATTTAGACAGAAGGGAATTGGAGAGAAATATAATATATTGGATTATACTGAATTTCTGTGGGGAACAAAAGAGGAAAAATGTTCAAGTTTTTTAGGGTCTCTAAGTCATGTCATGCGACACCGAGTATTCACTATTAGGCCATGATTAAAAATATCTTAAATCACATCCCCGCCTGGGCCAATTTTTTCAAACCTTGAAAATCTTTTTGATGTTTTGCTGTTTTTGGTCATTTTCTTTAAGATTTCTAACATTTTTCGATGTTACTGATAGCAGATAATAATAAAAAAACACAAAAACAAAAGTTTGCCTGTCGGGTGTAAGTTTATCAGATGTTCGAGGATTGTGATTTTCAGAATTTTGTTTGAAACACCATATTTTTGTCAAAAAATGCAGTATACTGGTACTACTTGCTTACACGGAAGCTCCAAATTTGAACATAACTTACAGGACCTTTGACTTGAATATTTTGAAGGATCCTTAAAAAAATGATATTTTTGAAGTCAATAGTTTTCATGTAGGTTAAGCCAAAATTACTAGCAGCGCAGTTGGTTTCAATATGATTCGGAATACAGAATAATAATTATGAGAAAATCTACCTTCTATGCACACCACATATAATCAATAATATCATTGTGTCTCACAATCCAAATGATCACAGCTTTGAGAAAGATAATTAACATTATCTAATTTTGATGTTAACAGAATCGGCATTATTTTTGGATTTTACGGTATATGCATTTGTAACATGTTGTCATGCAATTTTGGTATGTAATCTTTAAACCAATTTTATTGGAAATTATATAATTTTCAGCATTATATTACTGAAATCCTAAATTTTATGTTAGAAATGATAATTAAATTACGAGGGATTACTTATATGTCAAGCACATTATTTGGCAATTGACAAAGCCTGTTTTGAAGGAAAATATTAATTTTAATTTATTTTGTATTATTTTATTTTCTTTTTATGAATTTCAATCACGAGTTATTTAACATCATTTTTTTTGTCACAAAGTTTGATTTAGTTTGAGTTTTTGCATAAATATATATTTTTTGTCACAATTTTAACTTGATGTGAAAGATTCTCATTTTTTATTTCACTTGAGTCGTGTGTCACAGACAGGTATTAAATATATTAACTGAATTGAAATTCATGCACTTTCAAAAAGACATCACTTAACCATTATAATTTTTGTACAGTTTAGTTATTGTAACATAAAGTGATGTTTAATTTGTAACAAAAATCCTTTAAATATTTTCCTTCCATATTTTATAGCTGAAATTAACAATTTATGTATTATCACAAAATTTCAATATTATTGACAGTTCATTGAAATTATAATATGAATTTAAAAATAGACTAAAAGTGAAAGTATAAGACTAAAAGTGAAAGTATGTTATTTTTCTTCCTGGTTACAGCATGTTCTAATGCATATTATAATGTAACTACTGACAATGTTGAAGTTTTGAAAGGGTCTTTGAACATAAGAAAAGTAACATTCAGTGAGTTTTGGGTAAAGCTAATCGAAATGTTGTCTTGGAAAATAAAAAAAAGAAGAAAATTCAGTTTCTTTGTTTTTCATTTCATTTTATTTTGTTCATTTAATTTTGACAATGTGATATAAAATGTAACTAGTGGACTGGTCAAAAATATATTTTTCGAAAACATTGAAAATTTATTTTGTAAGAAAAAAATTTTAAAAATGTATTGAGACGACAATAAAATTTTCATGTGCTTTAATAGATAGCCGTAATTGCACTGCCCTATTTATGTTCACAAAAATAGGTCAACATTAATTAGATGCTTATTGCACTAAAAAATTTTTTGTATAAGTTTAAATTAATATCCCTTCCTGTACCCCATCACATTCAAAATCACTGCATGTTACTTGTTCACCTTTAAGACCTTTTGATTGGTTATGGTAACTGACCAATCAGCACTTACCCTTTGCATTTGTTGTTGTGTTTGCAGGCCCGCTCTTATCACCATTAGGCGTGGCCTCGGTTAACAGTCACGGTGCTTTGGAATGGGATGATGATAAAATCCCCACATCAGACGGTATTGGTGTAATAGGAAAGGGTATGTTAAACAAACTGTTGTCCTTGTTCAGACATTTTCTTGCTTTATGTTTAGATTAGTCTTAATTTTCAGCTTCTTTCCTAATTTACTTCCTTCTTTTCAAACCATAAATAGCATTAGATTTAAATTTTGGTAGACTGATTTTTTGGACTCCCCAAGTTTAGATGCAAATTGAAAAATAAACTATAATTCGACAAAATTGTGAAAAAGTTTTTAAAAAAGTGTAGTTGCTGAATTATTTTTCTTATTTCTCTTTCTTAGTTTGTCTTCACTCAACAGTTTACATGTATAAATATTTTTATATTTATATTTATCACTATACCTTTTGTGTATTCAAGTAGAGTTTTGTATATCTTTTATATCATCTATTTTATTTTGTCAATTTGAATGGAATTTAAATAAGTTTTGAGATTTCTCTAAATTTTTGTTAGATCTATCCTTTAAAATATGATGTGTACAAAGACAACACACTTGTTATATGTTTTTGAGATCTTCACACATTTTCACTGTACACATTTTAGGGATGAAGTGGTTTCTTTCACTGCTGAAACACAAGAGTACCCACGAGTTCATTACGAAAAAAAATACTCACTATTATTGCTGTGAAGTTTTTATCTTATATACTCAAGTTTTTAAACGAAAAATAATTAAAAAAAAACTTAAATTTTCTCTGTCTGCAAACTTTTATCTACTTCAATTTAAGCAGAACTTCTCTCCTCTTGCGATAGGAGAAAATTAACAAGCTCTCATAATTTCTGCTAGAATTCTGCTCCTTTATTAGTCTTGAAAACAAATGCTAATTTTGTATGCTATATGGCTTGGGCTTGTTCACTCGCCTCAAAATTCAATCTGAATTTCATGAGGTATTAAAATTTTGCTGTAGTTACACTGCTTTAAATCCAAATTTACATTTTGTAAATGTGTTATGTTTTCAACCCAATATATGATTTACTTTTATACTGAAACTGAAAGCCTGTTCACACTAGTTGAAGTTTATTTGGATTCACCTAGGTTTAATCTATAATGTGATCACACTAGGATTAAGTTAATCCACCATGGATACCATATAGTGAACAGATACTTTACTAAAATGTGGATTAAGTTAATCCCTGTATAAACAGGCCCTTACCTCCATCATTAAAAAATGCAGCCTATGAAAAACCTTGAAAAACTTAGCAATTACAAAAACAGGAAAACAGCAAACACCTACAATGGCCAGGAACTACAATCACATGCCACAATCTACAAGCAAACTGCACCAGAAAAACAATAATGAAAACTAGAAACAAACATAAATAATGATAGGAACTCGGGATAGCCGGACTTGGTACCGGCACCAGCAAAAGCCAGTGGTAGGGTTTAACCGGTTTATGGGTACCCAAACCTCCCCTTTCTCTATCCCGTTTCCCTATAGTATCATAAACAGGCGAATAAAACCCAATACAGGTAGACAACTAACTCAATGACCACTATCTTGGAACAGAAAAAGCATAAGACAAAACGTAATTTTGAAAAATACATTCATGAATTCAATACATGTATAAATTTGAGTTAACTCAAGTATAAGCAAGACGTTGCAGTAAAATTTTGATATAGTTCTCTCTTGCTGATTTCAACACAGATTTCAATGTGTTGTGCATAAGGCCCCAAAAAAATATATGTGTATTTCCGGTTACAAGGTATTTGAAAATAGGGTCGGTAGGTCGGCAAAAAGTTTTTTTTTTTTTTGCTTCGTATTTTTTGTCCGTTGCATGGTATGTTTGTCATTGCCGTATTTCCGGTGTTTAGTCATACCGCTAAAACAGGAAGTGTAAATCAGACGAGTAAAAATGGCAGATTTGACGACAGGAGTCGGGAATCCNAGTACATGTCAGTCTGTCATATGGCTTTTGTCCTTGACCTCATTTTCATGGTCTAGTGAACAAAATTGAGTGTTTTATTAGAATATTTTCTTAATAACTGTAAGTGGTATGGTAATAATATTTGGCTTGTAGGTTGCTCTTGAGTAGTACATGACTGTTTTAGTGACAAGCAGGGACGGGCGAGACATCTTTAAGGGTCCACTCTTGTTTCTATAAATGGGATCTAAGCTTTGAAACAAACATGGAAGAAAATCTTGTGGTGCAACTTAAAAATTTGCTGAAATCATAGGCCATATCAACCCCTTATCGCACCTTGTCCTTTGAGTTAACTCAAGTATGAGCAAGACGTTGCAGTAAAATTTTGATATAGTTCCCTCTTGCTGATTTCAACACAGATTTCAATGTGTTGTGCATAAATTGTGAATGATATTCTTGCTGAAGATAATTTTGGATTTTTGGTTCCCCTTGAATATGGATTAGCACAAATTATAGGCATAAAGAAATTTTTAGTATGTCTTGATGACATTAATACTTGAAATTTACATACATTTGTTTCACCTTAAATCAGCTTAATTGACAACTAACAGCATTAATGTCAATTTCTTCCATATGTTTCAGTGTTCTCTGGTCTCTATTGTGGTCTGATTGAAAAAATCTAATTAGTGTTATTTATAGTTTTAGAAGTAACAGTCACCGGCATTGATTTTGTGCAGGATATGTCCGACTTTGCATTATTACGTAACTAATATCGATAGGAAATTTGCTTTGCGTGTATTATGTTTTCCACTTTTACCATGTACATTTTTTTTAAGTTGTGTGTCCTGTTTCTTTGATCTGGTTGCAAATAAATCCATTTGTGTTTTAACTGGGGGAAAAATCGTTCTGTTAAGATTTAATAGGAGTACATTAGTCGAATATAATAAAAATATGCAATTATTCAATCATGAGAAATTTAATAGGTAAATAAAATTGAAATGGATTTCACTCAAATAGGATTCTAATGACATTTCAATAACTTCATTCAGATAAATTTTCATTAATTGTGTGCTGATGTGAAAAAATTTATTCAATCAAATGTGTGATGCAGTTTAAATATCTTATCAACAGAATAGAAACTAAACATTTGTATTAACCTAAGTCTGGAGACGAAAGCTTTGAAATATTCATGAGTTTTGATGACTTAAAGAGAAAACGTGTGTAAGCATCCGTAAAAATTAAAGCACGATTTGATTTTGATTTTTTTTTTCACTTAGAAGATGGGACATTTGCAAGGTAATTTTTTTTTACTAGAATATCTTTGATGTGTTCTAATGACATGGAAAATGTGCAGCTGCTGTGTTAAAATTTTTTCAGTTGTTTGAATTGAGGTCGAATTAAGGTCAATATGTAGGACATTTTGGTAGCCATATTCCATATTTCATTTTCAGATTTCATAAATTTTCTTTTGATGTTTGTTAATGAAACAGAAATAGAATTATTTTTGGAAATAATCATATTTTTTTTCTTTAACGGCAAATGTAGAGCATTTTTAGTAGTGATAATAACATTTCAAATGATGGTGTAATTTGTTTGTCATTACTTCATCAATCAATCAATCAATCAATCAATCAATTAATGCTGAAGATAAAAAGTACAGTCTGGGATTAAAAAATGATGTTTTGAGAAAAAAAATTGTTTATTAAAATCAAGGTCAATATGTAGGATATTTTGGGTAGCCATTTTAAAATTGTCAGTTATCTACCCTTATTTTTATGAAAAGGTTGAGAAAAAAAGGCTTTGTAAATTAAAATAAAAGTCAATATGTAGGATATTTTTGGTAGCCATTTTAACATGTGGGTTGTCTACCCTTATTTTTATGAAAAGAAGCTTAAATTGCTCAAAAATACCTAGTAGGGATAGCCTGTACTTAACCTGTGAAAAATTTGAAGGTATGATAATGAAAAAATGAACACATATATATTCTTTAAATTGTCATTAGTATTCTGATGAAAAAAATCAAGATTTCTGGGCATGGGAATTACAATTTTCTTTATTTAAGGGAGGCAGGGGAGACCCTTTGGCATCATTTATTTGATCAGCTCATCTGATTATTTTTTTTTTTAAATAAGGTAAATTGAAGTAAATTGATTGTCTTTATTATAGGTAAATTTAAGTAAATTAATTTAAGTTAATCAATGCCAGAAGCTTTCAGTTTCTGGCATTTATATTAGAGAGATAAGCCCTAAAATCAAATTATGTACACATTATATTCAATGAAACATATCTTTAATTTGAAAATAATGTAGCATTCAGTTGAACTTAATAGCATCAGTGTATTTCTCTTAATTTGTAAACTGCCCCTGTTGTATAAAATATTACAGAAGGAGAAAACAGTTAGGGAGAAGTCATTGGAATAAATAAAGTAGAGAAAATAAAAATCATTGTGTATTCTTTTCTTGCAGGAATGTTTGATTCCAGTAATGGATTTGAACACTCAACGGCGGGTAATACACAATCAAGAGACAATGATAAAAAACCACAGCGGTCAGATCGGAAAGATTTTACCAGCGGTGTTGTTGGTGTTAGTGTAAATAACAGGACAGGCTCTAATGATGAACTTTACACCGACTATGCTGAAGAAGAAGATGTAAGAACTTGAAAATGCCTAAAAAATAATTTTAAGATGGACTTGTTTACTCAAACCTCTTGGCACACTGTTAAAAATAGTTTGTCTTGTGTAGGCATCATAGAAATCAAATTGGAAATATGTACAAAAAGTTGAATGATGGTTCAAAGTGCAGTCAGATATTTTTAACCCTTAATAGTTTTGAAGCTAGGGCTCCTTTCAACATAAGATGCCATTAAATTTACTCAAACCTACATGCATTTAGTGGTGACTGAATATGAGAAAAGAAAGAGAGATCTATGGAGAAAACGTTAAAAGAAAATAACTCCCCCGTTTCACACAGAATTCAGACCTCATTGAAAAGAGGTCACCAAAATAGTCTTTTAAAATGAGCAAAAAATAATTAGTTGATGACATTTGTAGTACAAAAAGGAGGGGTATTCATGTTGTTTGACCTAGACAGGGGAAGGCAGGGAAGAAAATTCGCAATATTGGCAAAGTGGCTACCTTGGCCCCTGCCAAACAAAATTCAGTAGCCCCATCAATATTTTACTAGCCCCACACTATATTGTCAACCAAAATTTCAGGATATTTCAGTAGCAACCTGGGCTACTGGTTTAAAAATTTTAATAGCCCCGGTCAAATTTTATGGGCCTTGTGCTACTGGGCCCTGGTAATTTGCATCCCTCGTAAGGAAAGTTTTCATGTACTTGGTAAATGATTGTGTGATTATATGATTTGCACATGTCTCATGGGGAAAAATATGGTTAGTGTCTTGACTAATTACATTTAATTACTTAACAATAATTATCAAATCCTGTAATTGATAGTTGCTACATTACAAGATTGATTTCATGTTAATGTCAGCTGTTAAATATTACGCAATAGTAAATACTGGTGTCCAATTTCTGAAACAAACAGGTTCAATGATTTGTGTGTTTATTACAGCTAAACAAATCCATGAGTAAGGCGGTGAGAGAAAGGTTAGAACGAGCACAGAAAAAGAAAGAGGAGGAAGCTGAACAACAGAGGATAGAAAGAGAAAAGAAGAAACAAGAACATGATGAAAAATTGCGGAAGGAAAGAGAGAGGCAGCAGGAAAAATTACGACGCCTGAATACCAATGAAAGCATAGGTATTGAGTGTAAGTTTTGGCTGCACTGGGATTGCAGTTTTGTAACCTTATCACGCTTTTCTTGCATTTGATAATTATTCTGTCTCTAATGTAACTGCACATTTTGTATGTGTTTATGAAGCATTGTGACACATATGAATCACTTGTCTGTTGCCTGTCTCATTTGCTGGGATGATTCTGCTATTTAGCAGATTTCCCTTATTGACAGTCTGGAATACTGGACTTTTGAGTTGTGTTGATCAGCGGAAAAAGTTCAATTACTTTGTGAAAAAAAATCAATACCTCAGGAGGGAATTACTTATTTATTAACACTGTTGAGCTAAGGATGATTTCTATTTAATCTATATTTGTAGCCTTCCAGGTAAATAGTTTTTGTAAATTTAAATTTAGGGAAAGAATTGTCATGTAGGGAAAATTATATTAAAGGTACACTACAATTTCATAAATAGTAAGTTTTTTAGGTGGTATTTATTAACAGGTTGGGCGTGGCTTAATTATCTCTGTCTTGTAGGTAGGTCTAAAACAAATAATCTCATAATTTATCCATGACCAGTCAGGTGAATTAAACAGAGTAATTATGAAAAAGAAAGGAAATGGGGTAAATGTCAAGGAGACAACATCCCATATTTATGAGTAATATTTATTTCAGTAGGTTATGAATCTAGTCATTCCTGCTTACTGGTATTTTAGCCAATTGTTTCAGTCTTCAATTACAAGAGAGTTCCTATCTTAAAAATCCTGTATTGTCCGTTATGATTCTTATATAATAAATAGCAGTATTTGGTTTCAGCTTTGTTTTGTGTGGTCAGCAAAAGTATTCCTGATATTGCTACAGATATGTGCAGTTAGTGTATTCCAAGAGGCCTCACTTATGAGAATCACATTTTCAAACCCTGGATCATGAAACATAATTTTCTGCTATTAATATTATCTATGGAATTTTTTTTAGCAGACTAAATATTTTTATGTCACTGATCAAGGATTGGGGCTTATTGTTTTAGTCTTGTCTGTCAGTACATCCGAAACTTTAACCTTGGATATTATTTTTGAACTATTTAACATAGACTTATCATACTTCGCAAGTGTGTAAGTCTAGTCAAGAGGAACATAAATATGCCACAAAAAACTAGGTCAGGTCAAAGGTCAAGGTCACGGAGGTCAGAACTTGCCCTTTAAGTAAGAAGCTACTGGGGACATATGTAGTGTTTCACAAACTCATCTTGTTTCAAAAATGATTCATAACAGACAAACTGACTTATTTTTATGGTCATAACAAAGTAAAAATATGTTGTTATAAATTTTCTATCTGCTGGTAAAAAAAAAGTAAACTAAAGTACATATATTTGATTCCTATTATATAACACTACTAAAGGTCTTAGGTTTTAGAGTTCACAAAAATTTTACAGCATTAATTATTCATTATAATTAAGCCTGCTTTTCATCGAAAAGAGGATGAAAAAAAATAATAAAAAAATGTTAATGCATGGAAAATCATTGTTTTCCAGTGATTAACAAACATTTCTTTTCAAGTTACATAATGACATATTACGCCTTCACATGCAAGGCATGACAGTTAAGTGTTGAATAAATAAATTTGAGATATATTATACTGAAAATGGATGGCATTCATTGCTTGGAGGATGTATTACTCATTAAATAAATTAAGTGTAGTTTACTGCAGGAAAAAAAAGGTGATGACTAGAATGGTAGGAATGTACAATAATGATGAAATTACAAAAAAAAATGTTCTGAGTTTTGATTTGTAATTGCATTGAAAAGAGGATATTGTATCAATTGAATACAGAATTTGATTTCAGTTAATAATTGTATTTGTTTCCTTTTTAAAGGGGAATTGAGAAAGGTGGGGG
>MJUU01072215.1:89246-100027 GCA_002080025.1 Modiolus philippinarum
CCCTAAGATCAAAATCTTTGGCTATTGCATTTAAAGGACTATTGAAGGATAAGATGGGATAGGTTATTTGAAAACATGGATTGTGTATTAGTAGTGAACATCCAAAAAACTAAAACCTGAATACATGTATATTTACAAAAATTATAGCGTTTTGCATTGATAAAATTTTGCAAATTCCTTTTAATATCCATGTGTTTCTTTTGTAGAATTGGTGAAATCTGTATACTCTCGAAAGCAAAAACAAGTGGTGCTACATGTGTTGCCACTGTTGTGGCATCTGCTAGGAGCCACCAACAGTAGCGGGGCTGTACAAGGAGGAAGTTCTAGTATTCGGTCAGCCACACATTCCTTAGTTCATTCTTTATATTCAGAGATGGGATCACTCTTATTGGAGAAAGCTCAAGCAGACCCAAACGTCACACCTAGACATTTAGACTTGTTACATGAATTGTTGGAGAGATGAATTTAGCCTGTGATACCTTTGTTTCGGCCATTTTCAATGGTCGCTTGTTGTTATGAATGGCTGCATGCCATGTTCATGTTATTGTACACTTAGTGAAAATGGGTCATTTTGAGAGGTGTTGTAAAAGCTAAAAACTGGTTCAATCCCTTGACATTGGAAAGTAGAAGTAAACTAGAGATAATTGTATTAACAGAAATATATTTTCTTTTCTCAAAGAAAGTTTAACTGAAGAAAAACTTATTTCAGAACCTTGGAAAGCAGGGCAAGAGATTTACATATTTAAGATACTTATCCATGTAAGTCAATTCACTGATTTTATTTTATTTTGAACGAAGAAGCTGAAATCAAGATACGAGTATCTTTAAGCCTACACTGTGAGCTGGGAATAAACTGCAGATAGACCAAAGTTTTTTGAGAAATATACTTCTATTTATTTCTGTACAATTTAAAAAAAAAACATGTAAATTAAAAGGAAAAAATATTAGAATATTGTTTTTAAAAATAAGTCCATCAAAAGTAACCAGAATTAATGAACCATCTAGTTTAAAAATCCATGCTTATGATCACCTTTATAACCTATTATCACTAATTGTATGTAGTTACATTTGTACTAGTATTTATTAGAGTGAAAAATGAAATTGAATTGAGAATAAGTTTGCAGTGAAAAGGGACAAGAAAAGAAAATACTTTGAGAGTGTATGTGCTGAGAGTTGCAAGTGCTATAAAAAAAATGTGATAATTATGTTTAAATTGTTAAAACCCATTCTATATATATATATTATTCATTGGGTATGTACAGTGTTATAGCTATTCTCCTGTTCTTGCACCTAATTCTGTGTTTGTGTCCATCAAATTGAATTCTAGATGTTATGTTTTAAAGTGAAATTTGTTCAAATCAAACCTAATTGGGAATGAAGAGGTTCTTCGCATTATGGTAGCCAAACAGAGAAAGGAAAATTTACGACAAGAATGGTTTAATTGGAAAGTAGAATAGGCAGAACTTGGTAGTTTCTACTGATTTGTCTTACAGACAACCAGAATTACTCGAAGTGGAATTACTTCCATGTTTTTGTTATATCTTAGTCTCTACTTAGTAGGGGGACATAAAGGATTACCCGAAATTCATCATCTTAGCACAAAGTTTGCTTCGGCCATTAGTGTCCAAGCAGCGAATTAACAAAAAACTGAATGACAAAGTCCATATTGCTCAATATACATTTTAAAAGTAAAAAATGGAAATATTAGATGGATAGGTTCTTTGTTCTAAAAATAAATGAACATTTTTGAGGTTCTTTGTTTGAAGTTGAAGCAAGTGTCCAGTATACAGAGGTGTTTGGATTAAACAAGTTTCACTAGATCTATGATTTTAATGGAGCAGATATTGATAGTATTATGAAAGGGGCATTTATAAGTAATTAACTGTGATAAATAAAAAATATGCCTAGGATATGCATTCAAAGCATGCTTTTAATTGAAAAAAAAGAGTGTTACATAGATTTTGATAACTTCAGAAATTGATTTTGGTATGCATTCATTATTCTAAAACACATACATGTGATCTCCCGACGGGAGCATGGAAATCTCCCGGATTTTCAAGGGCTTCTTTAACCTCCCGGAATTCCAGAAATATCTCGGGGAAATCGGCTTCCAGCAAAAATAAAAAAATGTGTACAAAATCGCCATTTAGGAGTATTCCCAAGTGATATAATTAGCCTACAGTCACTTGACTGCTCATAATCTTTGTTACTGTAATCTAATTGTCCAAACTGACACTTTGATTACACTTGTAATGCTAATTAAAGGATTAGGTCAGTTGTAAACAAACGCCGTCGGTGATTTGTTTACCTGTGTTCCTGGGCATGGTATCACTAATTACCGGTCAATCAGAGATATCTTGCTTACTTGTATGGCAATTAACTATCAGTTATTTAAAATAATTAATTCTTTGAACATTAAAATCTTTCTTTCAGCAAATTTTTCATAATTAACAGGTCAAACTTTCTCTTTGAATACATTGATTTTATTTAAAGATCACGTTTCTTTTAAAGTTGGGTTATTTCCCCCTTAAAAATTGTCTTTCCATTTCCATGAATTTATTTTTTAGAATTGAACTTTTGCTGATATTTGCTATTTCAGTATAACAGAATTTTTTATTTCACCACTATTTTAGCTAAATAATGTGTTTGTAAACAACATTTGTTTGATATTTTGCAAAATAATTTCTTTAAAATCACAAATTAATAGAAAGTAAAACTAAGATATGAATATTTATAATGCTCAGTTGTTGATTGCTTTCAAAAATTTTCTCTTTTACAAATCAATAAGTGCATAATGCAGGTTCTCTGTAAATATAACATCAACATAACAATAAAGGGAACCCATTATTATCACTGATGTGCTAAATCTAAGCATTATAAAATAAATGAAAACAAATACATAAAAATTATAAATTGTAAAAGTAAAATCTTCATAGTACACATTGCCCTGCAAAACTGATACGCAAAAGTGACTAAAGGTCTCAAAATCTTAGCTTAATTGCTGGCGGTATATATATTTTATGTTGAAAATATGGCAATAAAAAATCTCCCTGATTTCACCTGAAAAAATGGCCAATCTCCCTGAAAATCAAGGCTATCTCCTGCATTGGCTCCAGAGACCTATCACATGTATGAAAACATGTTTTACATTATGTAAATTTGGGTTACATCGAAAATTGATTGGTTAATTAGGCAATTATATGGTTAAATCTGACAACTTAATTGGTCCCCTTTGTAAAAAGGGAGTAACTTGAACAGAAATGGCCAAATTTCTAAAAAAAACTTGAGTGCAATTATTAGGCTGAATGTCAAATTGTCAAATGCCTATTTTAATTGATTTTTTGAGGTAGTGGCATCATAAATTAAAAGTGCTTGAATTTCCAGTGATATATTTAATTGATGTGCCATTATTTCTTGGACATACATGTATTTAATGCATGCACTGAATGTCCATGGCATATTTTTTTAAAGTCCATATACATACAATAAAATTAGATTTTAAAGAAAATTCTCTTTGAATAAACTTAACTGTATAGTTCCTAACATTGTATATCTTGTAAAATTAAAACTAAATACACCTTGCTATTGATGTGTGATAAGTCATTAAATGCTGAATATACATATCTATATGTTTACATAAAGAAATATACGGATGGCAAATAAGATATTTGATTGATGGCTTACTAGAACCTTGCAAAATATGTCGTCATGCATATTATATGCTCATTTGTATAAAAATGTTAGTAATGGAGCAGTAGAGAAAAATTGTGATTTGTATATTAGGGAATAATAAATCTTTGCATCATTTTGCATTTACAAACGTCATATTTCCATAATCAGTATTTGACATATTAAAATCATATTTTTGTACAGTCTAGATTGTAAAGATAGAATTTTAACTGGAAATTTTTTATTTCAGGAACACCATTTAAAGAGTATTTAGTATTTTTGAACTATAAAAATGATGTTGGTTAAATTTGATATAATTGTGATCGATTTAGTACCAATACTATTGTAACCTTTATGATCAAATAATTTATAATCATATTATCAAAAGCTGTGTCCCTGTTCATTGTTTTGTCTTCAGTAGTTCACATAAAACTTTTCATGGTCACAGTGACCTCAGATTATTCAGAAATAAAGCGAATTGAGTGATGTGCTTCGGAGACTTAGCAACTTTAATTCATATTGAGACCACCCATGGTTAGAGATAGGGTTTCTCTTAATAAAAAGTTAACTTGTTTTAATTAAAAAAAAACAGCAGAAATAATACTAAGTACCTGGTTCGTACAGTTCTAAATTGTTCAACATTTTAACATTTAACATTCCTGATTCTTTTATCTACTCAAAGAAACTTCTTGCAGTTTTGTACATGAGGGTGGGTAGGGGAGGGAATCCTGAGGAAAGAACTTTCAAACCCAAATTCCCAAGAAAATAAATTTATTGATGCCTAGTCCCGAAAAAATGACAATGCAAATCCCAATTCCTGTTGTGGGTTAATTTCAAATTCCCAGTTAATAAAATGGTGGATCTTGGTGCAGGAAAGGTCCTTCCATACATAGTCACGAGTTCTTTGGCCTAGAAAACCTGTTTTAATTCTTGCCTACGCATGGGACAATCTGCTGGTAAAGTTACAAAATGAATTTCATTTTAAAATGCTATTTAATTATAAGTAAGGTGGGTGAAATGCTTTCATTTATTTTTTTCATTTGAATAGAAAGAACAGCAAATTGGACTTGGGCAACATGCTTGCAGTTGTTATGTTTTGACAAGAAAGAATGAAAGGCAGAACAATCTTTAATTGTTGTATTTTATTGACAATGACGATGAACAGGGCTCCAGTTTATTTTGCTAAGACTTAGTGAGGACCAGTCTCACTCAATGTGAAGTAGTTATATAACCCTAAAAGATAAGCTTTTCATGTAGCATACATCGGCTAGTGTTAGACAGGATATATAATACACAAAATGTAAAATTTAACCATGTGAAACAAACAACCATTGTTTCATTTCATAGAGAACTGCCAACTTACTCTGATGTCAAGAAATTGGAAAAAAATAATTTCTGTTGAAATTTTTGTAGGAAAATTGATAAATATTGGATGAAATTGTGTAAACTTTGCATGGATGAATGCAAAAGAATAAATTAAATTTATTTCTTTTAATTTTAGATGTAAATATTTTTAATAATTCATATTTAGCAGTCATAAGTGTATTTTGTTTCATAATATTTAGGAAATGGAAATAATGAAGTTTGCTTGTCAGACAAGATTATACATTTATGTATGTCAATATTTTCACTATAAATTAAGATGATGTTGATTTGTTTTTGTAATTTCAGTCAATTTCAAATTGATTTTTTGAGTTACAAGAAATTTCAAACCAATTTCTGACGTAAGAAAAAGGTAATTAAATTGTCAATCTTAGCCGTCCTCTGCCACCCACCTCAAACTGCATTTTACTTAGCATAATTAATTCTGAATATTTTATATTTCAGTATAAAGGCTGTAACTAAATCAAAGTGCTTAGTGTCTGAACAAGATTTTTGTCAGATATATGCAAAGCTCATTATTATTTTTTAGTTGTATTTTTAAATAATCATTTTACTAAGAAATTTTTTTCTTATCATAATCTTATTTATTACAGATTTTTTTCATCTATTCCGTCCAATTATTATTTGTTGCTGTTTTTTGTACAGTATTTTTTATGTACAAGTCTTGTTAGATTATATATAATATTGTAAATAAAAAATATGTGAATTTGTAAATAAACATGTATTTATCATATGGTAAATGGAATTCAATTTCCTCTATTTCTTCACAATTGTACAGTAATTTCATCAAGAGTAGACTGGTTATGGAAAAGCAGTGTTTTCCAGATTTTACTTTTGAAAAGATATTTTTAAACTTCTTTCTTAAGTTCGATGCTGACAGAGGAGGTGTGAGACTGCCATGTTTTAGTGAATGGTTCCAACTCTTACAAATGTTCCAATAATGGTACAAGCAAAAAAATCATAATAGAAACAAGAAGAATTATGCACAAAACATGATTTTTGAAATTTGTATTGTATTAAAAAAAAGAAATCTGGGAATCTTTATGTACATTTTTTCCCCAGTTTTACATGTGGTTCACAATTTATTCTAGTGATAAAAATCAACAGTTGTTTCTCATGAAGCAATTTTCATATTTTTTTCTTATTAAAGAATTGAAATTATGCAGTCAGAATTTGAATTTGCCAAATTCAGTTGTAACTAAAGGTCACAATTGATTCACTTTGTATGTCTGTGGATGGCGTCACTTCACACAAGATTTTATTGAAAGATTTTTTTTTTCGATAACTGAATTACTGAATTAAAATATTTTTCACAGTGTTTAAATCAATGTTACTGCTGTTGACACATGTTTTGAACATATGCCATCACAGTTGACACATGATATGTCCCAAACACCCATCATAGCAAATGACACAGCTCGAAAATCCATTATGTTTTTGAAGATAAAATAATTTTTCTTTTAAACATTTTTTTTTCACATTAGTTTTCAATTGAGATCTTTTTCACATCATTCTAACAGAAAAAGAAAAACATTCTTTAACAATCATTTTAGAAAGGCTGTTGCTAACGCTTGTCTCTGATTGTAATACTTATTTATTATCCATCAACCATATTAGAATATAAATGTGGAAAAGAAATGCTTGTATTTTTATAGAAAAGATTAAGTATATTATGTAAAAAATGAATATTGTGTAATTTTCATCATCTGTCATTTAAGTATTAAATACATGATAGTACAAAACCAGTCATTTACTGCGATGTTTGGTTTTTCAATGGTAACCTTTAAATATTGGTTGCGTTTTCGTAATTTGTGAATTTGTTACCCTGTTATAAAAAGGTGTTTTATGTATTGTGTAATTAACAGAGGAAAATTTGGTTTTGAAAAGACTTGAATATGTTAAGGGGAGTGCCTTTCTAGCAATGTCCGTCCTAAATGTTCAGAAGGCATTTATAAAATGCAGCAAAATAAAATAAACTTTTATTTTTTAATTAATATTTTATCATTGAATTGGTTTTGAAATTTGATAAAGTTGTGTTAATTTACAATTTAAATATTTAAATTTTTTTATGCTATGGAGTAGAAAAATTAATTTCCCCCTTTTGAAATATGTTGTGTTTTAAAATATGCCAAAATATTTCTGTAAAGTACGGTTGAAAAATGATTTTGTGTTTTAAATTGTTGTTAGAATTCCTCCTCCATGAAATTAATTTGTTAGACTGATGGCCGAATAATATAATTATGTACTATCACAATTACGACATAACTAATGCATTTCTTTCTCCTTTGATATTTTTATTTATTCTAGTGTTTTATAGATCACACTCTGTTAGACGTTTTAACACTAGGTAGAGATGTATTATTTGTGCTTGCTCAAATCAGTTTCTCCATCCCATAGTCATTTTGGGCTGTCTTTGCAATGATTATAATAAATATGTCTAGAAAAATTGATGTTGTTGTGTATTATATTTATCTGCCCAAACTTCTTAGGGGACATGGGTTATATTTATACTCTGCTGCAAATGAAATTTGGGGATGGGATATATAGGAATCACCCATTTCTGTCATGTGTCTGTAAATCCTTGTACATTGCAGCGCATGAATAAGATAGACGAAATGATCTCCACAGATTAAATGACAACAGAATGTGCGCTTGTGACATGTATTTATAAAGAACAACACAAGTTCATAACAGCAACCATATTCATAAGTTGGTGATAGGTAAAAAAAGTGATTTATATCAAAAAGGGAAAATGGGTAGTTTCTGTCATTTGTTTTCAATACAGGGAGGTTTTCAAAATACAGATTAGGACTTTTTATGCCTCGCCACGAAAGAGGAAGGGACATATAGATTTAACCTTGTACGTACGTACATATGTAGGTTTGTCCTGCTTTTAATATCGCATTTAGGTCCATAGTTTAGTAACCTGAAGTGATATCTTTATGATATTGAATCAGAACATTCACCTCTATGAGTACTACCCAATGCACCAATAATTAGGTGCTACATTTCATGGTTGAGTGACTTCGGTTAAATTTTGCGTTTAGGTCCATTTCTCATCAACTGTACATGATACCATTATTAAATTGCATCATAACATTCACCTCAATGAGGAGTATCCAAAGCGCTAACAATTAGGTGTCCATGACCTACATTTCACACTTCAGTGACTTTGGTTAAATTTTGCATTTAAGTCAATTTCTCATCAACTTTACATGATACCATTATGATATTGCATCATAACATTCACCTTTATGAGTACTACCATAAGCACCAACAATTTGGTGACCATGACCTACATTTCACACTTGAGCGACTTTGGTTAAATTTTACCTTTAAGTTCATTTCTCATGAACTATACATGATACCGTTATGATATTGCATTATGACAGCCATCTTAGAGAGTACTACTCAAAGCATTAACAATTAGGTATCCATGACCTACATTTCACACTTGAGTGACTTTGGTTAAATTTTGGGTTTAGGTACATTTCACAACAACTATACATGATATATGTTTGATATTTCATCATAGCATTCACCTTTATGAGTACTACCCAAAGCATCAACAATTATGTGTCCATGACCTACATTTTGTGGTTGAGTGACTGGTTAAATTTTGCATTTAGGTCCATTTCTCAACAACTATACATGATATCTGTTTAATATTTCATCATAGCATTCACCTTTATGAGTACTACCCAAAGCATCAACAATTATTTGTCTATGACCTACATTTCATTTTTATACCCCGCCACACGAAGTGGTGTGGTATTATGTGTTACCCTCAGTCGTGTGTCCGTCTGTCCGTCCGTCTGTCCGTCCCCTGAAGGTTTCCGACTGATAACTTTTGAATGAAATAATACAAGGTCTTCAAACTTGGTATGCAAGTTGTTTACCACAAAACTCAGATCAAGCTCGATTTTGGATTCAGAGGTCCAAGGGGTTCTGGAGTGATGCCCCTTGAAACTTTGAAATTTTGCAAATTTTAGGGTTTCCGACTGATAACTTGTGAACGAAATAAAGCAAGGTCTTCAAACTTGGTATGTAAATTGTTTACTACAACACTCAGGTCAAGTTTGATTTTGGGTTCATAGGTCCAAGGGGTTCTGGAGTTATGCCCCTTGAAACTTTGAAATTTTGCAAATTTCAGGGTTTCCGACTGATAACTTGTGAAGGAAATAACCCAAGGTCTTCAAACTTGGTATGTAAGTTGTTTACTACAACACTCGGGTCAAGATCCATTTTGGGTTCAGAGGTTTAAGGGGTTCTGAAGTTATGCCCCTTGAAACTTTGAAATTTTGCGAATTTTAGGGTTTCTGACTGATAACTTGTGAACAAAATAACACAAGGTCTTCAAACTTGATATGCAAGTTGTTTACCACAAAACTTAGGTTAAGTTAGATTTTGGGTTCAGCAGTACTCGTAGTTCTGGAGTTATGCCCCTTTTAACTAAGAAATTTTGTGAAACGTGGCAGGGTATCATGTAATGTGCCATTACTATTTTTTATACCCCCCGCTTTAGCGGGCGGTATATAGTGATCATGGTGTCTGTCCATCCGTTCGTCCGTCCGTCCGTTCGTCCGTCCGCCATAGGGTACCTACTTTGTGGCAACAACTCCTCCTAGACCACTTGATGAAATTCAATGAAACTTTAACAGAATGTTCAGTACATATTGCCATTGTGCACCTGCTATTTGAAAATTTTCATTGGACTTTGATTTTTTTTGGGGGGGTTACATCTGGAATCAAATGGGGGAGCGGGGGGTATGTTTTTGTGAGCTTTGCTCACAGTTATTCTAGTTTGAGTGACTTTGGTTAAATTTTGCCTTAAGATCCATTTTTCATCAACTATACTTGATATCTTTATGATATAGTATTATAATATTCATCTTAATGAGTACTACATAAAGCAATATAACAATTAGTTTCACACTTGAGTGACTTCGGTTAAGTTTTGTTTTTAGATCCATTGCTCAGCAATTTTACATGATATCTTCATAATAATGCCTCATAAGCATTCATGTTCACTCTTATGAGTATTCCCCTAAGCCCCAACAATTAGGTTCTTTGAGGGACTTGAGTTAAATTGGTCTAAAGTTCATTTATCAAATAATAATACCTATTGCGTGGCATCCGTGTCTTAAAGACACATTCTCTTGTTTTTTATGCCCCCGCGACGAAAAGTCGGGGGCATATTGTTTTACCCTTGTCTGTCCGTCCGTCTGTCCGTATGAATGAAAAATACAACTATTAATGTTTTTTAGAAAGTTTGCAAACAAAGTCCAACTACTTCAAAGGAATCTAACTTACTATAAGTATATGTGCACACACATATCTTTTGGAATATTCAAAATGGCTGTGGTTGCCATGGAAACTGAAAAAAGGCGGGAAAATTCAAAGTGCCTCAAATTTAATAAAACTTCACAAGAAGGATGTCTAGCACCCATAGAAATGATTTTGGGTCTCAGAATTTTCAAAATGGCTGCCGTTGCTATGGAAACTGGAGAAAGGCGGGAAAATTCAAACTGCCTCAAAATGGATGAAACTTTACAGGAAGATTGCCTAGCACCTATAGAATTGATTTTCGGGCTCAGAACTTCCCTTTTATATATTTTGGAAAAAGGGTAGGCATATCATTGTGTCCATACTTGTACTGTGTCAACACCTGTATTGTGTCAACACATGCTTAAATTTGCACTTGCCATATTGATTCAGGGTTCAATGAG
>MJUU01072218.1:0-15049 GCA_002080025.1 Modiolus philippinarum
TTTACAGCATATAATTTCTCTGGTGGCGGAAATACCCCTCCATATGTGTTATCATTTCCATTATATGGGAAAGTATAAATTTACAGCTTTTAAAGAGTTTTATGGATAATTTTGACAAGATTTTTACTGAAATTGAAATAAGACAAAGCTGTTTCTTATCTTCTTCGAAAAATCTCGGAAGACAAGAAAGTGCTTTATCTGTTACTTATTTTAGCATTGGAGTCATTATGCATTGGTCCTTAGAAATAAAAATCAACTAATTGACTATCTTATTTTTCCAAGCCAAAAACAATCTGTTGACGGTCAACAATTTTCAGTGTTTTAACCTCTTTCCTTATTTTGATTGGTTTAAGTATTTTGAGGGGCATATCTCATGATATTCTTTCGTTTTGAACGCAAAAACGGCCACATTGATTGTCACACGAAGAACTGGATAACAAAATACCGAAGTTACTGTTAATTTAGATTCTGCATATGCGCAATTCCACAACTTATGTCTCTTCAGTGCAGATCAAATCAAAACATTTGGAAATCAATGAACAGAGATATATGTAAAATTTGTAGAGAACAAATTACCGATAGGATATAAATAGGGAAACCAAAATCAGCTAGTGGTGATACAACAACGGCAGTAGAATACCGAAGGAACAAGGGAAGCGATGACTACATAAATCGAAGTCCAAAGACATGGCAAAAACGGCAACAGACAAAAACAAATAATGATGAATAATGAATAGGAACGTATTAAACGTAACTGAAAGACGTAATCTATAGAATGTAGTACAGAGGGTGATATGCCAGTAAATCATATTATAAATACAGGAAGACATTAAATATGAAAAAGGTATAACAAAACACTTTTATACAAATGGTTCTCAAACAACAGTTGCTTTCGTATCTAGTCAGTAACTCTATAATGTTGTCCCCATGAAAGCTCTTATTGCTAAAAGGAAACGTTACATACCGATACCAAATTTGATATGTAAATCATAGTGACTTCAAGATGAAGAACAACAATAAAGGCATTGTTCCATTGCTTGGTTTACCATGATTTCGTGGAGACATTGTTTCATATTCATTTACTCCATATCCTTTCATTATTCATATAACATGGTTTTATTAAGGAGGAAGTGAGACCGGATGTGCCCACAGGGAAGCGTCCCCTACTTAACATGCACCATCCACCATGTTGGAAAGTCTAAAACAATGGTTAGACTGGTAACCTCCCCTTACTCGCTTCGTCAAGCCAGTCATAACTACTCGGCCATTTACTGGAAAGTTATTTTTTAGTGTAGCGGAAATGGACGAGTAGATATACGATTGTTCGTCAATCATGGTTTGACAAATGGAGCAAGGGGAGAGAACCAGCCTAAAACAAAGGTAAGATAGAAAAAATGAGATTTGTAAAGGACGAAGTGTCAAATTAAAAACACAGTCAACCAACTACAACCATTTTTTCCTTTGTCATTTATAGCCATTGATGGTGGCCAAATGCTGTGAATCCCCATTTCGGAAATTATGTTTTTAGCATTTAAAGTATACCAAAGCCTATTTTAGGATTTTTTTATTATGGCTTTCCTTGATTATAATGCTGCTGATTAGAGGTTACTCCTTGAAACACGTGCACAGCATAACGATTTTTTTTTTTTTTTTTTTTTTTTTTTTTTTTGCAACTTCGTAATTTTTGTACTTATACTGGGCAAAAATGAGAATATATATCAAAACTCTTTATACTGAAATAGCAGTTCTTGTATTTATTTAAATATTGCAATCAGTTTTGCACAAGTACTATTGTACCTAGGGAAGTACTGAGAAATTCATAATCAAACGGTCATTCATGGCAAGGCTCAAGCTGGTTGTTTAGTGTTTTGGAGATAAACTGTGAAAAAAATCAAGATAGTAAAGTGATCTGCGTAGTGTTAATAGTAATGGTAATTATTAACGATTGATATGATGCAGAATGCGAGCATCCACAAATACTTTTCTTGTGAACATTAATAAACAGAACTTAGAACATTAGCTTATTTCTAACATTATAACCATTCAATCTAAATGCCTAGCATAAACCAGCAGGAGCAAATGAGTATAATAATAAAATTACGGAACAAATTATCAAGTGCCGAAATCCAAAGGGCAAAAAGACAAAGCATGTACACAAAAAACACCGGGAAAATTGTCAACTGCAATGGTCCTGACTTCACAAGAAATGACGGGTTAAACCGGTCGTATGGCGCGCCAAATATTCTCTTCCATTGCGGTCGTGTCTGGTAGCAACACATCAGCAATTGTTGTTGAAAGGTCGTATACAGAGAAAAGAAATGTTCATCCAAGTACTAAGTAAAAATGAATCTTGAATCAAATTTTTCAACAAGGGGCTGATATCTATTAAGGAACTTATTTTCCATGAGACGGAATTTTCTTAACCCTAGATAGATACTGCGGTTGCGGAGATAGCTAATATAATGAAAGCCTGCATAGCTGTCGCGTAACGAATTCATCCCTGCCTAAAAAGGTTTTTCGAAGAAATGTGCCTCAAGAAGCTTTTTTTACAGTTTACACTGAGGAGACATAATTTCGGAAATGGCCATCTGTACAGACAAAAGGGACGTTAGAACCCCGTGAATTCCGATTGTTCCCAAATATTTTTTTTATCTTTTTTGTGTATTCATTACATTATTTGACAATGGTTCTCCCTCAACCAACATACATAGTCTGAACCTCAAGAATTTACACCGTTTCTTAAAACTCTACTTTTGCCTTTATAAATAAATATATGTTATTGCTGATAATACGGTGTTTTGGGATTTTTCTGAGGCATATGATTTCTTGTATCTCTTTCTTTTCTTTAATTTTGCTAGAAATTTAAATTTGGTGAGCAAGGTTGTATTTGCTTAGGTTGCTTTTATAACACTCATGCCGTTCGTCAGAAGCTCATATAGTTACTTCGTTAATGTAATTGTCAGTAAGATAGCTTCTCGATTGAGAATTGTTTATTTCTCGTTTGATAATTTCTCGCCATGAAATTTCCACTTGATGTTAAACAATAATCAGTATCCTCCATTTTTGACATTTTGTTTGATTCTCCCCTGTCTGGTTTTAAAAGTCAGGTGCATTGGTAATCTATGGTCACATTTCCGGTTACGCTTGCACGCCTGCTGGTCTACTGAATTATAATAGACCAAAATATTTGATAACAATATTCAAGTTGCATTTATAACACTCATTCGTCACATCTCTCATTTTCTTGCAATGAAATTATTATTATTTGTATATTTTGTTTTTGTTTTGTTTTTTGTTTTTTTTTTTGTATTTTGACTTGATTGTTTATGCATGTATCTCTGTTGTGTATTTTTAACGCACCTTAACCATTATGCATCTTTACACGTTGGTCTATAATATTCCAAAGAATTAACAACAATATGAAGTAATTGGAATGACATATCAGAGTTTTTGCTTATTAATATCATTCTTATTCATCTCACCATTGTCTGGTTATATAAAGATTGTAGCTGTATATAACTTGTGAAGGGAAGAATGAAAATTAGATATGTCATATTATGTATTGCTAATTACCATCTGATGAGACAGTTATAAATAAAGATTACATAAATAAAAAATGAACTTGTGAATTAAATCAAAGATATTAATCCGAAAACATAAATAAGATAGCGACCAAGTCATTCTGTAGATTATTTCTCTGCAGTGCAGATCAAAGCAGGACATTTCAAAAACAATAAACTGAAAAATGAGTCAAAACGATATATACAGAAAAAATAATATAAAACCAAAATCAGCCAAGGACAGAGCTATGTACGAGCGAGATACACCTTAGTTCTCATTTTATTACCCCTATGGAACCTAAGTGTATTTCTCTGAAGAAAAAAATCTGAGATCTAACTATAAACATCCTCTCAAATTAACAATTTAACAACTAACACAAACAACTCCTGGCCAGACATTGACACGAATGAAATACTGACAAAAGCCAAAAAAGATAAACTTTAATGAGACAGTCATGACTCCACACACTAAAGAGTCGAAGCATTTTGTACTTGTACCTCAAATTTAAAAAAAAAAATAATGGACAATGGAATGTATTTCAAATTTTGGGTGTACTCTGGAGTCGGGGGGGGGGGGGTAAGGGGTTATACCTTCTACAATAGTTACTAACTATAAAACTTTAAAAAAAAAATCCCATGTAGAAATAGCAAAATACCGAAGTTACTGTTAATTTATTTTTTGCATATGCGCATTTCGACAACTTATGTCTCATCCGTGTAGATCAAACAAAAACATTTGGAAGTCAATTAACCGAGTTGATAGAGAACAAATACCAAAAATGATCTAAATAGAAAAAAGCCAAAATCCAGCTAAGGACAGAACTATGCATGAGGGAGACCATCTTTAGTTTTGTACAAAATTTTGTAAAATTTTAGATGTTATCTATGATTTACAATCTATATACAGGCTTAATATCAAATGATCTCATCGATAAATTCAATTACTAAATACTAAGCAACCTTAAATTTAGTAGAATGATATTTCGACCATTTATGTCTCTTCAGTGTAGACCAATCAAAACATTTTGAACACCGAAAACCGAAATTCAAATAAAAGTTTAGCGGAAATTTGAGATATTGTTAAATATGAAGTCGTCTCTAGATGGCTCATGTTTTATAAATAGAAAAAAGAAGGGAAACGGGGAATGTGTCAAAGAGACAACGACCCAAAGGGGAGTTACAACAACTCAAACGGTGAGGAAACCCCACACCCAACGGCAGGTCGGAGTCGGCCCCTAAAGCCCATTTTATATTATTTATTATTTACAACAGTCGTAATATTAAAACATTTACATTAATCTTAAACGAATTATAGTTTGTATTAAAATTAATATTGACATTAATTTACCTATAATTGCGATAACTTGCTCCTCCATTACTTCCTACCACTGAAACTTAAACATACAATGTACTAAGTTTGAAAGGATGCTTAAAATTACCAATAACGGATAGCAATGTACTAATGTGGGACGACATATTAGATCTTTTCAAAATATAATAAAATTTTTACCCAAGGTTCCATTGTTTCAAATAAGGTTCATTGAAGATGAGGAAGTTCGACAATTCTTTCGAAAAGGGCCTAAATATCGCCCACCTTCTAAAATAAACTGGCAAGCTTGTTTTGATATAATCAAAGTTACCAATTATTGTAAAAAATGGTACAAACGAGAAAGTGCAGACAAACATGCTTTGAATTTGTTTAAAGATAAAATTATAACAAAGGTCACCAACAGAATAAATTTTTATAAAGATAATTATATTGAGTCACCTCCTAAGCTGTCTGTAAAAAGAATTAAGTCAAAATTGAAGGATTTTGGTCAAACATTTGTGTTTATACCTGTTGACAAGGCTTCCAACAACGTTGCTATCGTTTTTAAAAGAAATATTGTATCGATGTCCAACAATACGAACTGGACAAGTCAACAACTTTTAGACGTACCATTTGGGACGAAAAAACGTTAATCCAACAACATTATAAGGATACAGAGATGCTTAAAGTTCCACCCTAAAGATAAAACCTTGCCTATCCATGTACTGGATTCCTAAGCTTCACAAAATTCCTTTCAACATCGTTTTATTTCGGCGTCTAGTAGGTGTTCTACTACTTATCCATCCATTTAACTAGTCCATTTACTTGCATAAAGGAGTTGGTTATTAAATGCTGTGAACAAAAACTTATCAAAACTCTGGTGTAAATTACTTTTGGAGTGTAAAAAATTCAATTGAAGTTTTGGATAAACTACAATCTATTCATAGACCAGTCTCATCCGTCGACAGTTATGATTTTTCCACACTTTATACTACCCGTCCACATAAGTTGATTAAATCTAAATTGGGACAACTTATAAGGTTTTTTAAATTGTCTGGTTTGCAGTTCATTTGTTCTAACAAAAAGCATGGATGCTTCTCTAATATTATATACAATAATTATTGTTCCTAGACATGTGATGATATGATTAATGCACTCAATCTTTTGCTGGACAACATTTTTGTTCGTTTTGGCAACACGATTTATCAACAGGTCACAGGTATTCCCCTGCGTACAAATTGTGCACCTCTCATTGCACAGATCTTTTTCTGTTCTGTTACGAACGAGACTTCATGAAAAAACTTCAGAACGGAACCATACAAAACAGTGATAGTCTAATTTCTATTTTCAATGATAACAGCAAGTATATTGCCGATATCCTTACTACTAACAATCCACAGGTTTTAGATTATGTAGACATGATTTACCCACAAGAACTGAAATTAAATAAAACTAACAATGATTCAAAATACTGCCCCTTTCTTGATCTAACTATCATTATTGACGCTGGTAAAATAAAAACTAAAATATATGATTAAAGGGAAGATTTTGATTTCACTATAACTGATTTCCCCTTTCTTGACGGCGACGTTCGTCAAGCTCATTCAAGCGGAATGTACATTTCCCAACTAGTACGATTCGTGCGTATTTGTTCTACTCTTGACGATTTTAATGTACGTAACCTTACTATCACAGCAGAATTTTTACAAAGAGGTTATAGATTTCACAAGTTGTTGAATACCTTTTAAGAAGTTTTATAACAGATATGAATATTTAATATGGCGTTGCTCGCAAACTGTTTATTACTAAGGGCATTTTTAATCCTCGTTCTTACGGTAATGTTGTTAAAAAATGCCAGAAACTGATTAAAAAAACCAGAAAAGCTGGGACGTAACTTATATTCTTTACGTAATAGGGGATATTGACAAGATTTTCTGCCTGCATACTTTAAATTAGCTTTGAGATCTAGTGACCTGAAAATTTTACATACATACTGGCCTCTCACTGATACTGCCGATGTCTACTGAAATATATGATGATTCTTGACCAAATTTTGAGTTTGATTTTTCTTCCGTAGTTCGACAGTGTTTTACCAGCAGACTAGGCTCCTTTAGCTAGCCGGCAGATTAGCGGCGAGCACCCCTTGACCCATCTTTCAAAATTACGTATTGTCATATTCTCTCCTTTCAAGATTGTGGTCATGGAGTTAGTAGTCTACCTGTATTGGGTTTTATTCGTATGTTTACTAAACTATAGAGAAACGGGATATATAAAGGGGAGGTTTGGGTACCCATAAACCGGTTTAATCCTACCGCTGGCTTTTGCTAGTGCCGGTACCAAGTCCGGCTGTCCCGAGTTCCTATCGTTGTTTACGTTTGTCTTTTGTCATATTTGTGTTTTTTCTGCGTAGTTCCCTAGCATATTGTGGCATGTAATTATAATTTGCAGCCATTGTAGGTGTTTCCTGTTGACCTTTTTATTTCAATATTTTCATAAATGACATTTTCGAGTTTATTAGGGAAACGGAGAATGTGTCAAAGAGACAACGACCCAAAGGGGAGTAATAACAACTCAAAACTACCATAAGATCTTCAATGAACGGTAAGAAAACCCCACACCCAATGGCAGGTCGGAGTCGGCCCCTGAATAAAGAGTAATCAAGTTCAGCGAAATAAACATCATCCTAGACTCCTATAGGCATAAAGTGAACGAACTAGAAAAAAGACAAGACACACAAAGGCTTAATAAATTTCCTGACTTAGGCGGGGTTAAACTAGTTTAAGTTTAAGTTTTCAACTGTATATAATTGTGGAGATAATGTTACTGTATCCTACTCTCATCATAATGCAAAATATTCTGTTCTTGTCAATGATATATGAAAACTTGAAATATCGAACTTTGAGAAAAAAAAAGAAGTATCTCTCTCTTGCATAGCTCTGTCCTTAGTTGATTTTGGCTGTTCTTTTTTTATCTTTTTTGTTATTTGTTCTCTATCAAATTTGCAAATTTCTGGCATATGGTCTTCCAAATGTTTTGATTTGATCTGCACTGAAGGAATATAAATAGTCGAAACCCCCGAATGCAGAGACTAAATTAACAGTATTTTTTTCATGTAAATACAAAATAAAAGCAAATCCTGACAAAATTTGGACTAAAGGAATTGGAAGGAAAACGATGAAATGTTACAATTTAGATTTTTACTTTCGTGGAAATGTTGTTATAGAATTTGTTAAAAAGAAACAAAACTGTTTGCTTTTACCATAGCGTTTAATAGTCATATTGATAATACATGTTTATGTAAAGGAACTGCTAAACAAATAATGCCCTAAAGTGTATAAACCACCATCTTAATCATCTTCTTATGTCCAATGTCAGTTATGTCCATGTTATTTGTCTTTAAAACGAAATAAAGCTAAAATTGGAAACCTTCACGAAAGAGCTCTCTGTTTTATTTATAGTGATAATGAAAGTATTTATGAACGTTGACTTTTCAAAACTCTCTTACCCATCTCTTGAAATTTGACGCGAAAGGAAACATTCAAAATCATTAATGACAATGGTTCCACTTTTTTGTCAAGACTTAATGACATTTAAAGATGATTTTCCTATAAGTGAAAGAATATTGTAGGTTGCAGAAATATCCATAGCTTAAACCATAAGGGTTTTTCTGGAATCCTTTAGGTATACAACACTAAACTTTTGAATAATGTCTCTAATCACTTCCAAAACCAGACAAACTTAAACCAATTCTTTTAGACCCCGTTCACACTCACAATATTTGATTCCAATCAGTTTTTTTTCTGTTCACACTATACATAGAACGACTGCAATCGATCTCTTTTGGTCCCATATATAAGGTTGTCTTAAAAAGATCCATTCAAATAAAGACGATTATGGCATTAGTGCGAACAGTAAAGATCGATTGCTATCGATTCAAGTGCTTTTAAATAATCATGCGATCGATCGCAATCGATTGTAATGAGAACAATAGAAGCCTATTGCGATCGCTCACAATCAATTCAATTATTTAAATGTGAATGTGAACGGATTTTCAAGGAATCGATCTTAATTTGAATCGAGTTCATCTAGTTCTAATGTGAACACGGCCTTATCAGGACATGGGCATATATCTGTAGATCTCGAGACTGAATTTCTTACACCTTTTCATTTCCCAGCTATTAATTTAATGTGTTTTTATGTGTCCTCGTGATTGAATACTGCATTACGTTTATTTTATGTTATGTGTTACTATCATATAAAAAAGAAAGGAAATGGGGTAAATGTCAAGGAAACAACATCACATATCCAGGTTAAAACGACCTAAAACAAAGCATCTAGGGGTCACCGTACAGCTTCAACACAGTGAGGAACCTCACACACCATATAGCAAGCCCTAAATGGCCCCAAAAAGGTAAAAAAGTGAATAAATCAATGGAAACAAACCACATCCAATTACCCAAATATCAAGGTGGGGTTAAACTCGTTTTCTTGGATCCACTACACCCCCCCCCCCCCTATGTGTGGCGAATGGCTAAAAAATAAATACACAAAAGACTCACAGTAAAAATCAAACTAGAAAAAAGTCCAACTTATCAAGACAAGTACCCTTACAATGAATTACATAAAACGTGAAAACAATACACACAGGTACTGTCCGGACAAATGCTCGCAGTTACTGACAGATAGCTAAGGACATAATTTCACCAGGCCATTTGTCATTATAATATATTTCAATACTTTAAGCTTATTTCGTCTTACAAGTCATTATGCTAATTGCTTAGGTTTCATATCCATATCTTAAGCATTTGTATTGTATGAACTGCATATTTGTATTTTATGTATGTCGTTATAAAACTTTCCAGGGCTTATCTTATAATTCGACTTGAAATAAGATTTAACTTTTTACATTAATTATCGACATTTAGAAAGTAGGACTAAGCTAAACTTGCTAGTCGCTTAAACAGCATATTTTGCCATTTCCGAAATTCAAACTAAATACAGAAGCATTAAAAATGTCACAATATAAGTAATCTTCTACATAAATTGTTGAAAGACAAATACACGTGAACCGACAAACATTAAAGGAAATTGAAGCAAGACCATTATCGGGTTATTTCAAATTCTTGTGAATCAAAATAAAAAAGTAAAAGAAGATACAATGGCACCGATAACTACAGCAATTACTTCATATAATTCTTCCTAGTGCATGCATGTCAACTTAATGTATTCTTACTAAGACTCGAGAGGGTCGCACAATAATTAAGACTCTGATATTACATTGAAAGATTTATTTTATGTACGTTGAAACTGAGTTTATCATAATAGCGTCTTAGCGTCGGTGCTGATTTGCCAGTTGATTTTATTTTGAAACTTGCATTATCTAAATGTTTGTAAATTTGTCGAAAACTAGGCAGTCCTTAGCTGATTTTGGCTTTCCATTTAGATTACATCTTTTATTTTCTCTCCCACAGTTTTTCATCATCTATGAGTTTATGGACTTTTAATGTTTAGATTTTATCTGCGCTAAAGAGACATAAGTTGTCGAAATGCCTATATACAGAAACCAACTTTACAGTAAGATCATTATTAAGTAGATAGAGACAGTATAACCTTTCGACTTACCTCCTTTTTATGCCTTTGCTGGTGTTTTTTTTTTCTTTTTTTTTTCTTTTTTTTTTAATTGTTTTGTTTTGTTGTGTTTTTTTTCAACGGAATGTTATTTGCACTTTTAGTAATTGTATACAATGCAAGTCAGAGATCATTTCAACTCATAAAGCTCAAGTAGTCTATTTATAACTACACTTCCTTTTCCGGAATATTTAATAGACAATGACCCGCTCGCACTTCTTGTCAATTTCTTGTTATTGACATTAAATCTTTAGAGTTAAAGAGTTAGATATAACATCAATGGTAATATGATGCATCCTGGGATATAGAAGAAAAAAAGAAAGGAAACAAGTCAAAAATTATTATCAGACTCAACAATTGCGATTACAGTAGATTGAACAAAAAAGTAAATCAGTGCAATAAATGATAAAAGGCAAGACATAGAAGAACAAGCGTACTGCATACAGTGACAGATATAAAAACACTTTATCATAATACAAAGACCCTAAGTAACCAACACCATACGTGTTAAATCAAATATAATTTATTTATTTATTTAAATGCTCATTTATACCCATATACATTAGGGTTGAAGGCATACATGAATAATAACAGAACCATAATAAAACAAAACAAAGATTACAAAATGAAAAATCATGCAGTTGATGAGTCCACTCTCCTCAGCGCAAAAGACCTTGTAACGAATGAAGCAGTATACTGCACGATTTGTGGACAGTTTAATGGTTTAAACATATAAATTAAAAGACGGAACACTGCTATCACATGAAAAGGTGGACAGAATGTTTCAATTATGTGCTAAATATGGAGGTTCCCCATAATCTACACACATTTAGATCATTCAGGAAATTGACAAACAACAAAGCAGCAGGGATAAATCAAATGCAAGCTGAAACAATTGCATACATTTGATAAAGAGTGAAATTTTGATACAACTATTGAATAAGGTCTTGAAAAAGGAAGCTATACTAGGTGAATGGAAATAGGGATTTTTTGTCAAACTATCATATCATAGAGAGGCCAGCTTACTGATTTTAATAACTGATGTGATATATGTCTTTTGTCAGTACAAAACCTCTTTATACTAAGAATCATTATAAACCAAATATAGAGTAGACAAATTAGTTGACCACGTCACTTTATAACAAATTAAATCGACTTCGAAAAGGCTTTCGATAGTTTACATACACAGTCACTCTGGAAAATTCTTAAACAATAAAAAATGTATATAAATAACTAAATACCGAAGTTACTGTTATAAATCATCAACACCATTTAACAAACACCATACAACATGACGTTGAGCTGATAGACTTGCTTTTGAAGCATTCAGGGGTGTGGCACCTTTACTCTAAACGTCTTTCTCCTTTCAATTGACTGGATTATGAAAAGAGTAATTAGTGAACGAAAATGCAATACATTAGGACTTACAAATGCATTAGAAGACATGTAGGTTTTTCTTGTTATCTTTTTTTATTCAATGGACTTTGCTAATGACATAAGCCTATTTTCCCATACTTTGCATAGACAGTCACTCTAGCTTATTCTTAAACACTACGTAATTAATATAAAAATTAACAACATCATTTAAGGAAAGTAGATCGGATTTAAATATATAGCACGACATGCACTGAGCTGATAAATTGGCTTTTGATAACATCAGGAGTTAGGCAATAATGTATTTTGTCACCTTTACTGTAAACGTCTTTCTCCTTGCAACTGACAGAATAATGAAAAGAGTTACTAGTGAACGTAGATGCATTACGTTGGGACTCACAAATGCATAAAAAGGCATGTATTTTGGACATTAGCCTATTGTGCCATACTTCCCAGCACATGCAAAGCAAATCAAATGAAGCTAAGAAAATTGGTTTGATGATCAATGATAGAGAGACCAACATCTAATCAAATTGAAAAAAAAAAAACACCAGTGATTTAATAATGAATGGTTAAGTATATGCCTTTTGCTATTTTGATAATACCTTGAGTACAGACGGGGGAAGTACTGAAAGTAATCAATATTATAACAAGTAAAACAAAATAAGCCTTTAACGGAGTTGGAAACAAAGGTAATGTAAATAATATGAAAAAGAAAGGAAATGGGGTAAATGTCAAGGAGACAACATCCCATATCCAGGTTAAAACGACACAAAAAAACAAAACATCTAGGAGTCACCATATGGTCTTTAACACAGTGAGGAACCTCACACCATATAGTAAGCCCTAAATGGCCCCGAAAGAGGTAAATAAAGTGAATAAATCAATGGAAACAAACCACATCCAATAACCCAAATATCAAGAAACTAAAATGTTATAAGAAGACAAGGACAAGCCAATGACCAACATATTCCTGTCTTGGGACAGGCGCAAATATTGCGGTGGGGTTAAACTCGTTTTTAAGTATTACTACATTCAGCTGAAACATGGAGAACCAACAATTAAATACAGAGGAAAGTACAAAGACTTGAAGACTAAAGAATTGTTTTTAAAATTCAATGGACAGAAAGAGCATCTAACATCATTATCTAACAAGAAACGGTATAAATCGGTGAGAGCAAAACAATGAAAATGAGATGGAAATAAATAGGACATGTAATTGTCAGCTTTTGTTAGGTGTTTCCTGTTATTCACCTTTTTTCATATGTTTAGAATGGACATCAACAGGCTTGCTAATAGAGCAGGAAAAAAGAAACCAGGAAGATCAAAAGGAACTTAATGGGGGACTTTAAAAGGGGAAATGAAAATATATGGAATCAGCTGGGATGAAATTGAAGTACAGAGCATTATGGAGGACCTTAATGGACATCTAGTGTGTTCCATAACAAGAAGGTGATCGGTTATATGTATATATGTATGTATGTATGTACTCCAAAAGTTTCTGCAAATGGCCATTTCGACAATTTATGCTCATTAACAAAAAGATGAAAGACTACAAAATAGCAAATAATCTAAGTGAAATACCAAATAACAAAATACCGAAGTTACTGTGAATTTATTTTCTGCATATGCGCATTTCGACAACTTATGTCTCTTCAGTGCTGATAAAATCTAAACGTTTGGAAGACCATAAACACAAAGGTGTTCAAATACTGATACAGAACAAATAACCAATATGATCAAAAGGTAATGCCGAAATCAGCTAAGGACAGAGCTTTGCATGAGGGAGACCAATTTACAAAACTTTATATATTGCAACGTTTCAAATAGAATCGGCTTTCGGGTCAGCACCGAAGTATTGACTACTGGGCTGGTAAATACCCTCGGGGACTAACAGTCCACCAGCAAAGGCATCGACCCAGTGGTAACAAATAACTAAATACCGAAGTTGCCTGACAGCCGTAAAAGAGGGCCTTCAAAAATATTGTAATACTAGCTTTTCAAGAAGTGGTATAAATGAAATGTGGATATTAAAAAAACTCTAAAGAATCTGCTTGACATCTTAAAATCGAGATCATTATCACACTGTTACAGCATTAAAACTTTTGACTTCTTCACGCTCTTTATTACACTTCCTCATGAACAACTGAAATCACGACTGACAGATTTAATTCATCGCTGTTTCGCTCGTAAGAACGTCGAACGAAGATATAAGTACATTGTAATAGGCAGAGAACAAGCACACTTTGTGAAATGCGACTCGGAATCACAGAAAAAATATACAGAGGAAGAAGTGATTAAAATGTTAGAGATTCTTATCGACACTAAATTTTTCCAGTTTGGAGGACTTTTTTTTCAACAGACTTCCAATTCCAAAATGTGCACCTCTTTTAGCCGATCTGTTTCTTCACTCATAGTAGTACCAAAAGGCCGATTCTGCCGCACTCATGCAGAATCCTGCATTAAAATCCCTACCTCGAGGGTAAAATGCAAACGGACAGCATTCCTATTGATCAAGGGTAAATACGAGAAAGGGAAGACATGATATGCATTATGACAGGGGATTTGATTTAGTCTGTAATGACAGTCCCCCATCCTCTCCCAAACGGACTATGGGAGATTATATGAATAACCTAGTCGCCAGCAACAGGGAAACATTTGAAAGAGCTGCGGTGAAAAACGAACTGACTGTTTTTTCATTCGATCCCACCAACCCCGATAAACTTGTTGACGATGATGACTTTATCAGCCAAGATGCCTTCCAGGAAAAGATGAAGGACCAGAATCAGGAATCCACCACATGGAAGGATTTGCCTACTGGAGTGATCTATAAGATCTTGAGGTAGTAGAAGTGGAAGGTAAGTTTGGCAAAAGCAGGATTCTCACTCTGAAAAATCGAGAAGGAGAAATCACCAGAGTATGGGCCTGTCCCACGCTCAACAAAGAAAAGGGTCCCTTGCAAGGAGCTTACGTTCGGAGCAATGGATACAAGCTGAGCAAGAAATCCAATCGACAATACCTCTCCTACGATCTGGTGAGGAAGTAAAAAAAAAATACCAGAGGGCTAGGGGTAAGAACGCAAAATTTCCCAATCCAAAACGGATTGGGAAATTTTTTTTAATCTGGAGGCTTCGGGAATGAGCGGGGAGCGAGGCGTAGCCGAGCGAGGCGCGAATGG
>MJUU01072220.1:0-27509 GCA_002080025.1 Modiolus philippinarum
CTACTTGATGTAAGCTTTCAGTAGCATTTCAATGGATTTGACGTAGCTCTTGCTGTTCATGAGCTATGAGGGGCCGAAGGGGGCCAAAATCGTAAATTTACAGATTACCTTAAATTTTTATTTTTCATCGCATTTCGATGGGAATTTTTTCTTTTGATTCCTCTTGATATAAGCTTTCAGCATCATGTCAATGGATTGGGCAAAGCTCTTACCGTTTCTGAGCTATAGAGGGTCAAAGAGGAATCATAAGGAGTCATAAGGGCTAATTTTTATTTTCCCTAGTTTGTGTCCAGCTAATTACTTGGTCAATCTCCTTATTGCGTCCATCTAATTATTGTGTCAAGCTCTTTCCTATGTCCATACTCACTTTAAATTACACTTTTTCAAATTTCAGTGGACGACATGCTGCGGTCGTATCATGCTGCGCCCGGCATAGCCCTTTATTATCATTAAGTAATCAAAAGGGTTTTTTCCCTATTTTGTTTCTAGCTAATAACTGTGTCTAACTTCTTTTTGTGTCCATCTGATTATTGTGTCAAGCTCTTTACTGTGTCCACATTCACTTTAAACTACCTTTATTGAAATTTCAGTGGTCGACATGCTGCGGTCGTATCATGCTGCGCTCGGCGTAGCCCTTTATTTTAATAAATAATCACTTTGGGGTATGGAAAGGGCCATGGGACGGGAAATTCTGACTGCCACTGGAAAAGTAGGGTGAAATCAAAAAGGGCGGTTGAATGTTGAATGTTCACATACAGTTGTTACGTACTAATAAAACTATTTAACGCTAGAAACCTTTTATTTACTTAGCTGATAATTTGTCGATATATAAAAAAGTGCAAGTGTAGAAGATTTAGATTTTTGTGTCTTTACCAAAACTTATTGCACTTGCCATAAATGCACAAACCAACTTGCTTCTTGAATAAGCATCAATTAGTGTGTCTTACAATCATAAATACAAAAATGTATTGCTTGGGCACTATTTTCTGGCAATAAAATTATTGTTCATAATATTTTCATTCATAATAATTATCAATATTTTGATTGACTTTGCTTGTGCCATGATAATTATTATCAATATCATCAACTATTCCACTTTATATACGACCGCAAAAAATTTGAGGTCATTATTATTTATATTATAATGGTATGGTGCTGTTGTCGTTGTTGTCAGCGTTGTTGTATGTAGACACTTTTGTTTTTTGTCAATAACTTAAGTTCAAGTTGATCAATCCTTATGAAATTTTAACACAATGTTCCTTGGCACAAAAGGAAGGCTTTAATTGATTTTGTTCATTGTTGCCCGACCCATTTAAAAAAAGGGCCAAAAAGGGCAAAATCAGGTGTTTTCACATATTTGGCTCTAGAATTTTTAGTATTTATCAGTTTTTGATGGGGTTTCTTTCAGTGCCCTCCTGAGCAAATTTCCAATCAGAGGTATGTCAACGGATTTCACATCGCATGTACTGTTCACGAGATAAATGGGGCCTAATAGGGGACAAATCTCAAAGATTTTATTTTTTCATTTCGTGTCGGATTTTGATGCATTTTTTTTCAATGGTTTCCTTATAATAAATAAACATCTGCTAATGTATTAGAATTCTGATAACTTGTTTTGTTTTGGAGCTATAAGGGGCCACACGGGGCCAAAATTGCAAATGTGTATATTACCTAAAATTTTTATTTTTCATCGGATTTTGATAGGATTTTTTTCTTTAGATTCCTCTTGTTGTAAACTTTCACTAGTATGCCAACAAATTTTTTGTAGCTTTTACGATTTCCAAGTTATACGGGGTCAAAAGGGCCGAAATTGCAATTTTCAAAATATGTAAAATCTTTCTTTTTATGGGTTTTCCATTGGATTTTTTCTTTAGATTCCTCTTGTTGTAAGTTTATATGGTAGTATTACAACAGATTTGGCATATTTCTTATGGTTTCCAAACTGCAATTTTTGTCTCGCCTGCGACGAAAGTCGCTGAAAGTGAGACATAGGTATAGTAATCCGGCGGTGGCGACGGCGGCCACGGCGGCGGCGGCGTAAACTTTTTTCTAAAACCTTCATAACTTTTCAAGGGTAATACATACAAACATCATCTTTGGTCCACAGCACCACCAAGTGATGACCTTTCCAGCAGCATATATTTTGGATGACCTTGACCTTGTTTTCATGGTTCAATAAGCAAATAAACATTGCGACATAGTTTCACATTCAAGTCCTTTTCTCAGGAACTATTATACCTAGACTTGTCATATTTGGTCTATAGTGAGATCTATATGGGTACACGGCAGTCTGACACCTGTCGTGTTGCCTTGACCTCAATTGCATGGTTCAGTGAACTTAGAAAATCTGCGACATAGTTTCACATTCAAGTCCTTTTCTCAGTAACTGTTACACCTAGACCCGTCATATTTTGTTTGTAGGGAGATCTATATGGGTACACGCCAGTCTGACACCTGTCATGTTTCTTAGACCTCAATTTCATGGTTCAGTGACTTTGTTAAATTTTTACATTCAAGTCTATTTCTCAGCAACTGTAGCCTCTAGACTCACAATATTTGTCCTATAGCAAGATTTATTTGGGTATATGCCAGTCTGACATTTGTCATGTGACCTTGACCTCAATTTCACGGTCTAGTGGCCACGTTAAGTTTTTCTGCTTAAGTCCATTTCTCAATAACTAGAAGTGGTAGGCTGATAATATTTGGTATGTAGGTTGGTGTTGGATAGTACATGTCAGTCTGCCAGGTGACTTTTGTCCTTGACCTCAATTTCACGGTCTAGTGGCTGCGTTAATTTTTTCTGCTTAAGTCCATTTCTCAATAACTAGAAGTGGTAGGTTGATAATATTTGGTATGTAGGTTGGTCTTGGGTAGTACATGTCAGTCTGGCAGGTGACTTTTGTCCTTGACCTCAATTTCACAGTCTAGTGAGCATGTTCACTTTTCTGATTAGTTCACTTAGATTTCACATCAATTTAGAGTCCAGCAGGGACAGGCGAGACATCTTTTAGGGTCATCACTTGTTGAAGATATGTAAAATCATTATTTTAATCTTATCTTGATGGGATTTTTTTTCTTTGGATTCATCTTGATGTAAACTGTCAGTGGTATGTCAACAGATTAAGAGTAACTCATATAGTTTCATAGCTTTCAGGGATCAAAGGGGCTAATTTTTATGTTCTCTAGTTTGTATCCAGCTAATTACTTTGTCAAGTTCCTTATTGTATCCATGTTAAGTCATGTTAAGTTCATGAAGTTACTGAGTCAAGTTTTTACTGTGTCCACATTCACTTTGAAATTACACTTGTTCAAATTTCAGTGGTTAACATGCTGTGGTCGTATCATGCCGCGCTGGGCATAGCCCTTTATTAATATATAGGCTCTATAATGATTTAGAACATCGTGTGCATTTTATGTACAAAATTCAACAGCATCTTGCTCTATGAAAAATTGTCCCCAATAAAACTTAAAATTATTCCCCTTCTGTCTGAAAATTATTGCACAATACCTTAAGTACACAAGGAAAAATGTCTTTCCCTGGACACTTTTTCATAGACAAGGACACAAATTCATAACCTATGACATGTACTTTGAAATTCTGCCAGATGGACATTATTTCTCTGGACAAAGTTTTGCTTTACACTTGCATTCTGCATGTTTTATATACATGTACAATGAAACATTCCTGATTTTTGTAACAAAAAACCTTTTTCCATTAAAGAATTATCACCATTCATGGTAGGTACAATGTTTATATATGCTGACAAATTTACTACAGAAGAAAATCACTCGTTTTGCTGTTTTCTTCAATTACTTTGAAGCGTATTGATGCCACAGGAAGAAAAAATATCTCTTAATTATGAGATGATATCTCATAATTATCATGATTATGGCCTAATGTTAGATAATATCTCGTTTCTTCATGGAGAGTTATAATATTAAACAAAGTATTTGCACTATATTTCAACGACACAGCCATTTTTAGCTCACCTCACGAAGTGAGGGGGGCTTATGTGATACCACTAGCCTCCGTGTCGGCGTCCGAGTCCCTGTCCGCGTCCGGTTATGGTTAAGGTCCATTCCGCCTTACTGACATGCCCCACATCAACCATATTGGTATGCCTGATGCATTTTGGGAAGACTTCTGGAATGCATGCTTCGGATGCTGTCGCTGACCTACATTTTATGCATGAGCGACTTTGTTAGGTAGAATGGTTAAAGTCCATTTCCGCTTACTGACATGGTCCATATCAACCATACTGGTATGTATGATGCATTTTGGGATGACAACAACAATGCATGCTTCGGATGCTGTCTCTGACCTACATTTTATGTATGTGCGACTTGGTTAAGTAGAATGGTTAAAGTCCATTCCAGCTAACTGACATGGCCCACATCAACCATATTGGTATATATGATGCATTTTTGGATGAGGACTGTAATGCATGCTTCGGATGCTGTCTCTGACCTACATTTTATGCATGAGCGACTTGGTTAGGTAGAATGGTTTAAGTCCATTCCCGCTACTGACATGGCCCACATCAACCATACAGGTATGTTTGATGTGTTTTGGGCTGACAACAACAATGCATGCTTCGGATGCTGTCTCTGACCTACATTTTACACATGAGCGACTTGGTTAGGTAGAATGGTTAAAGTCTATTACCGCTTATTGACATGGCCCACATCAACCATATTGGTATGTATGATGCATTTTGGGATGAGGACTGGAATGCATGCTTCGGATGCTGTCTCTGACCTACATTTTATGCATGAGCGACTTGGTTAGGTAGAATGGTTAAAGTCCATTCCCGCTTACTGACATGGCCCACATCAACCATACTGGTATGCATGATGCGTTTTGGGATGACAACAACAATCCATGCTTCGGATGCTGTCACTGACCTACATTTTACGCATGACTGAATCTGTTTAAACGAATGATTATAGTCCATTCCTGGTAATTGACATGTGCAACATGTGACAATGATGTGCAACGAGGTGAGCTTAGCAGGTTGTGGCTGCTTTCTATGTTCATCAGGTATCAAGATCAAGATTAGCGTTATCTATGACGTAATATTGTTTTTTCTGTATCTGGTGACATTTTTGTTTTGCATCTGACGAAGAAGCGACATCAAGATGTAGACAGGAATAAAAGCCCTGTCCTTGATAGTCTGGATTTTTCTATGTATCGTGTGCGTTTTTGTCACATGTACATTCACTCCATATCCTTTCATTTTTCCTATTTGCTGCAGAGTTTGTCTCTCGTGCTGTGTGGAGTCTGTAGAAAGTCTCCCCATGCTTGAGATGTATGCTCTTATAATATTACAGTTATGGCTTGTTTGTCCATGTGAGAATTTCTCATACGTTTACTACTTCATTTATTTTTTTAATTTGGCTGTTCAATATTTTCATTGTTTTACTAAAATGTTATAATCTGTACACACGACTATTTTTGCTCTTTCAACCAAAGTTACACTTCAAGGTTTGCCTACATCTATTTCGATGCGCCCCGTGTTGTCTATCGATGTTGTTTATGTCCTTATTTTTGTCTTTCGTCAGGCTACTTAATGACAAATATTTGTAGGTACACATTGCCCGATTTTACCTTTTTTCTCATTGACCGCTCCCGACATGTGTTGCTTCAATGACATATTTTAGCTGCGATCTATGTTGCTCAACATTGTTATTCTCTTCTTGTAACCCTGGTGCTTTCAGCTGGATAACCCTGAGCATCGCCCAAGTTGGCACTCCATGGCGGGTGGGGAGCTTGGGAGTGACCTTGATATAATTTTTGTCAAGAATACCGCTTAAGTGCACGCTAGGGTCCTTCTTGATCTGGCTTGAGGGGGTGAATATTGTTCACCTCTAGTTGAAGACCTTCAAGCGACATCAAGATGTAGACAGGAATAAAAGCCCTGTCCTTGATAAACTGGATTTTTCTATGTATCGTGTGCTTTTATGTCACATGTACATTCAATCCATATCCTTTCATTTTTCCTATGTGTCGTTGAAATATACCGGTAATGCAAATACTTTGTTTAATATCATAATTATGAGATAGTATTTCATATTTTTGAGATAACAGCTTACAATTATGAGATATTTCTTTCTTTGTGTGGCATCAATACGCTTCCATAAATTACAAAATATTTGAACAAAAGTGAAAAATGAAGTTAAATTGAGTAAGAAATGCTTTAGAAAAATAAAAAAAAGAAACTTGTAGAAAAATAAAAAAAAAAAATTCTGACCTTTCCATTTCATTTCTTTGTGATATGACTTATATGTCCTTATTGTCTCTTGCTGAACTACAGTATGTTGTGGGAAGAAAACGGACATATGTCTAGAATTAAAGATACCGTCTGGAAAAAGATACCCATCATTTGGCTTTGTGGATAGATCACTTCAAGGCGACAAGTAACATACCATGGTTGGTTAACCTTGACCTTGACATTTACCTTTGACCTCTAGCTCACATTCTTGCAGCTGCCCACAGAGATAGATACCATCTCACTGATATCTAGTTTCTTGTAATTTCAATATATCAGGGTTTTATGATGTATACTAGCTGGGAGCAGTTCATCTGCTATATATGTGGTATCCAATTTACTAGTATGATACTTAACAAGGGTATGTACTTAAACAATCTGTATGAAATTGATGCATGTCCTGCCCAGCAACAATAGAAACAGTAAGATGTCCACCACTGTTCAGCTGACACCAGTACATTTTCTGATTTATCTCGATACAAATTGTTGATTTCTGTCCTCAGTTCTTAATTAACAGCCTGCACAGTGTCTTTTAAATTTTAAATTTACATGTAACCCACTCTGTGGTTTTTTTTGTTTTTTTTTTTGAGGTATTGCACAGACTGCACATTGATTTTGCATTTTTCATGTATTGATTTAGACATTGAATAGATTTATCATTCAATCAAAATAAATATTATATTTGAATTGATTTTATATTGACTTTGTTTTCTGTTTGTAGATTACAGAGTATACTGAGATATGTTAAGTAAAGGACACAATGGCCAAGGTGTTAATGACAACAGTTACTGTAATGTTAATGGTAAATTTTATATGTTATACAGAAAACAAAGTTACACTATACACCAACAAAGAAATTAGGGCAGTATGAAGAAATAATCATGTTATTGCCCTAATGCTGATAAAACCTGAAGATTTGCATAAAATAATTGGGTTGCTGTTTGAAATTTGTAAGGGGAGATAATTACCAGATTTTTTGTTGTTGGACATAATAACATCATGAATCAAAACCGAAATTTTGTCATCTCCAAAGTATGCATGCGGTATTGTTTATATGTAGATAGTATTTATTGATGGAAACATATATACATGTATGATGTGATATTATGAAGAACAATATTATACACTTATTTAATGCATATTAGGACAATAGACTAGAATATTTTGCCCAAGGTGTCAGAAATTCCCAAGTGTTCTATGGCTATAGAACACTTAGGGGTTTCTGACACCGAGGGCAAAATTTTCTAGTCTATTGCCCTTATATGCATTATATAACTGTTTTATTACCTTTTATGACCTTATAAAATTATTTTCCCATTATAAAAGAAATGCATTAGTTTTCGCTATTTTTTCAAAAAATGCCCGATTTCTTATGGGAGGATTAATTTTTGTGAATCCTGGGCACAATGTCGGTGATCTATTGCCCGAGGAAATTTTACAAAAACTATTGCCCCGGGAAATTTTACAAAAACTATTGCCCTCAATATTCTGGATAACAAGGATTGGTTGTTTTTAACAATTAATTTCCATGTTAATCTTTACATACGAAAAAGAGAGGAAATGGGGTAAATGTCAAGGAGACAACATCCCATTTCCAGGTTAAAACGACCCAAAAACAAAGCATCTAGGGGTCACCGTATGGTCTTCAACACATTGAGGAACCTCACACCATATAGCAAGCCCTAAATGGCTCCAAAAAGGTAAAAAAGTGAATATTGCTACGGTCAACCAAGTGGCAAAAGAAGTCAAAGTTTACACCCTAAGCTTACTTTTAAAAACGGATCTGTGGTCGTTAAAAGTACACATTGTATACAACTGTAACCTTTCCCGTTTGATATGTATACACTGTGTAGTGTTTTAAGGTATTAAAATGTAGGCGTGGGTTGCAAAGATTGAGTTTGATTCAGTGAAAGTTTTGTCACTTGGTTGACCTCTGCAATAAATCAATGGAAACAAACCACATCCAATAACTCAAATATCAAGAAACTAAAATTTTATAAGAAGACAAGGACAAGCCAATGACCAACATATTCCTGACTTGGGACAGGCACAAAAATATTCGCTTTAAAGTTTCATTTCTTGTTAATTGGACCAAAGTTTGATTTCATCCGTTAAAAATCTATGTTAACTTTATAAATCATTACAACTCAGACATTCAAATGCATTTCATGAATACACATAAAGTAAAACTTTGACAAAGTTTGAATAAAATTTAATTTGTCATGAAAACAACTTCTCTTTGCCCAGTTTTGAATAAAAATTGATTTGTCGTGAAAACAATTTCTCTTTGCCCAGTTATGATTGAAATTTGATTTGTCATGAAAACAACTTCTCTCTGCTTGCATGAGATATGCTTTTGCTAAAATAATTTTATAAGGTAATAAAACAGTTATATAATGCATATTTTGGCAATAGACTTGAACATTTCGCCCTCGTTGTCAGAAACCCCCTAGTGTTCCATTGCCCTCGGCCGTTGGCCCCAGGCAATGGAACACATGGGGATTTCTGACACCTTGGGCAAAATATTCTAGTCCATTGCCCTCATATGCATTAAATAACTGTATAATATAATTATTTTAGTCAAAGCATACCTCATGCAAGCAAAGAAAAGTTGTTTTCAGTACAAATCAAGTTTTAAATCGTTTCAAAAGTAGACAAAGTTTTACCTTACATGTATATTCATAAAATGATTTAAATTTCTGAATATTTAAATTTAATGATTTATAAACATAAATTAATAACATGTAAAATCCAACTTTGAAATGAAATGAAACTCAAAAGTCTAAAATATGTAAATATTAACACGATTAAAATGATCTAACTTTGTCTCGGAATATTGCGGGCAATAGTTTTTGTAAAATTTCCCTGGGCAATAGTTTATATAAAATTTCCCCGGGCAATAGTTCACCAAATTTCTGCCCAGGATCCACAGGAATTAATCCTCCTATAAGAAATTGCGAAAACTAATGCATTTCTTTTATAATGGATAAATAATTTTATAAGGTAATAATAGATAATTTTGTATCAAAATTTAGAAATTTAGAGTTATCTCCCATTGTCTTTTTAATACATGTATGTTTAAGTCAGTATGGAGCACCTGAACTACCTTTTTTTAATCTTTTCATAGCAATTACAGATTTTGATCACATTTCTTTCATAAATTCATCAGGCTAATTTATCATGTTATTTATGTTTGTGATGTATAGAATAATGGAGGTTTTGTTCTTGATACAAAAAATTTTGTCGACAATAATGGATGAGCCCACTTGTGTGCAAGTCTATTATTGGAGACAAAATTTGAAATATCAGAAAAAAACTTCTATTATTCTTTTTATCGGTAATTAACTTAACCATTTGATAGAACAAACTTTGAAAAATGAAAGTCAATTTTCAACAAATTGTGAAATTGACTATTGTTTTGGGTCGTTTTATACCTGCAGATGGGATGTTGTCTCCTTGACATTTACCCTATTTCCTTTCTTTTTCGTATTGAATAGTTGAATATTTTATGAAAGGATATGGAGTAAATGAACATGAGACCATAACATATATAATGTTAACTCCAAATGCACTAATTTTAATGAGCTGTATGGCCATTTATTGAATTTGTACGATGTAGATGTATATTTCTTTGTTTACACTGATTCTGATTGACAAAGTAGGCATTGCCTAAGATACTTTTTGCCAATATTTTTCCGTATTTTTGCAGTAGCAATTACCGAAAATATTTGCTTCACAAGATCAAAAGAAACACTTACAAATTACCGATAAATTAAAGCATATTTATTTTTTAAATTTTATAGATAATCGCTTTAACAATTATTAATATAGTAAGAGTTTTTTGAATGAATTATTTGTATCTGTCATTGTTGCCAGTTATTGTTACAATATATGATAATTTTGACATCCAATTATTTTAGCAATTCATCACTTTGATTGGTCTTTTCCTCTGTCATGCCAAATTTAATAAATGATAATGTTTCACACCAAAATGATAGTTTATCTAAACCACCCCTATTTCATTTATCTCTTTAGTGTTTTTCAGGCTCGCAGTATAATATAAGTTATCATGCATGGAACCAACTAATATGATTATTTAGATAGTGCCGAAAATCGTTCAACGGCAAGCGGCCATCAGGCCGCGCCGTTAAACCAATCTGACACTATCTAAATAATCATGTTAGTTGGTTCAATGCATGATAACATTTTTGTGCGGTTATACAAACCTTAGTTTGTGTTTAACTAAGAAAACGATAATTACAAAATGATCTACATTTAACTACACGATTATACACATAAACGCTATGTCGACTGACCGCGTAACCCGAACAATACACAGCCGAATGATGTATTGATTTTTCATGTTGTATAAAGTTTAAATGGCATTTTTGTAATACATGTACATGGAGAGAAAACCTTTGAAAATGAATGCAAATAAAATATTTCATATTATTTACATGTTATTCCAAGTATAGATGTATTTCACATTTTGATTTTTTAATGTAAATCACAGGCTGAAATTAGTTTTACATTACGTGGAAGTAAAGTATGTTTTATTAAGATATGTTTATTTATGCATGCTTAGTGCAAGTTTGTGAATTTTGTCCTCATACGCTTTTGAATGACTTTGGTCTTGGTGAAACACTACATTATTATCATGATTATTGATTGTCTTGTGTAAGGCGGACATGGTTATTTAGCATGTGGTTAATCAGCCAATAGAATCCAAGTTAACATCTGCATAACCGCACAACTATGCATACCATGATAATTCATTACAGGTCAATTAGTCAAATTAACATTACAAAGATGGGTTTAACTTGACAAAGCACATTTAATACATGTTATTTTATTGAATAAGATATGCAAATAGTGTTTTCTGATTGGAATAAATATACACTTTCATCTGCCAGAAATAACTTAACAACACAATTGTATATTTCAGTTTATTGCGACAGATTGTAAAAGGTGTATTGAAGGCCAGGTAGAAAGACCAGATTTACATAATCCCAGTAAATATATATGTTGTTTTCCTACAGAATGTCAAGAGAGTAAGTCAAGTTTAAATTTTTTTTTCTAAAAAACAGAATATTTATGGCATAAACCTTAATTAATTATGTAATCCATAATTATAGATAACATAAAGAAGGCTATGACAAATAGTAAATTAGGTCACATCAAGTTCATTGCAAGTTTTTCATTCAGAGTTGCCCAAAATAATGGGGCACAGAGAAAGGCTTTTATATTTTATTTTTTATCCTTTCCCTTCTTTGAATCAAACAAAATTCTGACAAACATCGAGGTTTTTATCGAATCTCCTTCAAATGAAGTTTTGGGGGTATGTACTAATCATCCTGTCTGTCTGTCTGTCTGTCCTTCGTTTTGTCCACACTTCTTGTAGGTGCAATCTATTTACTTGTAGGTGCAACCTATTTACTTGTAGGTGCAGCCTATTTAAACCACATGAAGGATTTGGATAAAACATTATACAAAGGAAGGATACTGTATGGAAATGTGCAGGATGGAAAATAATTATTGTCCAAAATCTGGAAAAGGGAGATAATTTGACTTTGACTTTTCATTGATTCCATCTGCACAAATTACCTCCTAAGAGAACTCCTCTTAAACCACGTGAAGCATTTTATGAAACTTTACACAAGGGAAGGTCAGAATATTTATTATTGTCTGAAACCAGGAAGGGAAGATAATTCGACTTTGAGTTTTCATTGAATCCATCTACATAAATTAACTGATAAGTGCAACTACTCTTAAACTGCTTGAAGGATTTTGATGAAACTTTACACAAAGGAAGGACACTATATTGCAATGTGCAAGAAGGAATATGATTATTTTCTATGCCAGGAAGGGGATATAATTTGACCTTGACTTTTAATTAATTCCATCTGCACAGATTACCAGTACCTTGTAAACTTGACTTTGACTTTTCACAGATTCCTTTTGCAATGACAACCTCATAAATACATTTCCTCTCAAACCACGGGAGGGATTTTGACAAAGGTTGGGCACTATACTGAGATGTGCCTGAAGGAATTATTTAGTATCCGACACCATGAAGAGGAGATAATTATACCCCCCATGAATGAAGTTCAGGGGGGTATATAGGAATCACTCTGTCCATCTGTCTGTCTGTCTGTGATAGCAAACAATTTTTCTCAGTAACTACTCATAACTGCAACTTGAAATTTTATATGCAAGTTTCGAATGATGTCCTATACTGCAAGAAGTTTTTCAGGATTGCTGGACATCTACTTCCTGTTTACTGACTTAATTTCAAGAACTTTTGTCAATCGTAGAAAATTTTCGTAATAGTTTTCTCAGTAACTACTCATCACTGCAACATGAAATTTTGTATGCAAGTTGAGAATGATGTCCTATACTGCAAGTAGTGTTTTCAGGGTTTCCGGACATCTACTTCCTGTTTACCAACTTGGTTAATTTGGAGATCTTTTGTCAATCATAGAAAATTTTTGTAACAGTTTTCTCAGTAACTACTCATCACTGCAACTTGAAATTTTGTATGCAAGTTTAGAATGATGTCCTATACTGCAAGAAGTTTTTTCAGGATTGCTGGACATCTGCTTCCTGTTTACTGACTTAGTTAATTTTTGAGATCTTTTGTCAATAGCAGAAAACTTTTGTCACAGTTTTCTCAGTAACTACTCATCACTACAACTTGAATTTTGTATGCAAGTTTAGAAAAATGTCCTTTACTGCAAGTAGTGTTTTCAGGATTGCAGGACAGACATCTACTTCCTGTTTAGCGACTTAGATAATTTCATGATCTTTTGTCAATCTTAGAAAATTTCTGCAACAGTTTTCTCAGTAACTACTCATTACTGCACCTTGAAATTTGTATGCAAGTTGAGAATGATGTCCTATACTGCAAGTAGGTATTTCAGGATTGCTGGACATCTACTTCCTGTTTACCGACTTAGTTAATTTCGAGATCTTTTGTCAATCACAGAAAACTTTTGTCACAGTTTTCTCAGTGCCTCTAGTTTGACATTGACTTTTCATTGATTCCTTCTTCAATTAATCTTATGGAATTGGACAATTTTTGTAAGAAATAATTCAAAGGGTAGATATTGTGAAAGAAAGCTGTGAGAGGGAAAGACTTTTTTATTGTGATTGCTTTCAAAGGGTTTTAGCAAAATTTCTCTATGATTTTTATATAAAATTTCATAAAATTGGTGAATTTTATTTTTGTCTGATTTTGACAGAATATTTTCATTTGAACCCCTTGTGAAAAGTTATTTATTGAGGATTATATTATTGAGTCAATACTTGTATTGTGTCCACACTTATACTGCATTCACCCTATATTGTGTCCACACCCATCTAAATTTGCATTTACCATATTGAATCAGGGTTTAATGAATGGGAGGTATATCCCTCTACCATTTGGTGACAACTCTTTTTTGTAAATTAACCAGAAAATAGAAACTTTTATGTAAAATGATGCCCTTCCAGTACTTAAGGCAACAAAAGTAAAACTTAAATCATAGTTTTGAAAAAATGGAGCAAACCAATTTTGATGGGTAGGGTGAGGATGACAATCTACTAATTGTAAATTGATGTGCCTAAAATAGAATGGGATATGACAAATTTTAGATAACAAAGAATAGGTTACATTACAGAAAGTATCTGTCATTATTCCTTCAATACCATTATCAGTCATGGGACAGACTCAAGTAAGTCTTATTATTTTAGACCTTTTCAAGTCTGGAATCATAGGTTTTGTTGAACAATTTTGACCTGAACAAGTCTAAATTGATCAGACTTGTACAAGTCTAAACGAAATTACCATTTTTATGTTTTTTGTTTTTAATGGGTATTTGCAATTATCCTTCATATTGTTTATCATTGAAAACGAACCATGACTAGTGTTCAGGAAAGATTACCAGCTAGTAATACATTTACAATTCCACCAGTAAAAATGAATGAACTTTATCAAGATATTTTAAAACTTGACACTAGTAAATCTACTGGTACTGATAATATAAGCCCCAAAATTCTAAAAATCAGTGCCCCTTTTATTGTATCATCATTAACATACATTTTTAATCGCATTATTGATAGTGGAATCTTTCCATTTGATCAAAAAAATGCAAAGGTTTTACCAGCATTTAAAGCTGGAGATAAGTTCCTTCCTACCAATTATAGACCCATCTCTGTCCTACCAACCATATCTAAGTTAATTGAAAAGCAAGTTGCCAAAAACATATATGAATATTTATCAAAGTTCAACTTACTACATCCATCTCAATCTGGTTTCAGACCCATGCTTTCATGTCAAACAGCTCTTATTAATTTAACTGATGAATGGTTGCAGGAAATGAATGATGGAAATATTAATGTTGCTATTCTGCTTGATCTTAGGAAAGCTTTTGATGTAGTGGACCATAATATTCTATGCAAAAAACCCAAAATCTATGGTTTTCATGAAACGGCAGTTTCATTTTTCACTTCTTATTTAAATGAAAGGACCCAACAGGTACAGATTGGAAATGTTAAATCTGATCAATCTTTTATCAAATATGGTGTTCCTCAAGGGTCAATCCTTTCCAAAATTAAAAAAATTCTTAAATCTTGAATCTAGAAAGCTTTTTTATAATGGTTATATTTTGCCACTTATTGATTTTTGTTGTGTTTCTTGGGGAAACTGTCGTAATACAGATTTAAACCAAATTCTTAAATTACAAAAAAGGGCAGCAAGATTGATATTGGATGCAGATCCATTATCACCCTCTGAGCCCTTATTTAAAACACTTGGATGGATGAAAGTTCAAGACAGAATTAAATATCATAAGTACCTATTAGTATATAAAAGCCTAAAAAATGAAGCACCTTCATATTTAGTCCATAAATTCCAATTAATTGCTGATGAGAACCCTTATTCTCNTAAGAATACACCAAACCAAACAGACTAACAAAAAAAAAATGATAATAAAAAAACAAAAAACAAAAAAAACCCAAAACATAAATAGATAAATAAAGAAAATAAATAAATAAGAAAAAAGAAAACAAATGCCAAAAGAAAAAAAAAAACAAAAAACAAAAAAACAAAAATACAAGAAACAAAACAAAACCAAAAAAAGAAAAGAAAAGAAAACAAATGACAAAAAAAACCAAAGAAAAAACAAACAAACAAGCATGATGATATTTCACAAATAGATGTTTGTTAAAATTGTGTTTTAATTATGTTAATGTTTTGTATGTGTTTTTTTTTTGTTTTTTTTTCTATGTTTACATTTATGTATAAAATGTATCTATAATGTATTGATATTGAGGGCCTCAGGGAAGATTAGTTTTATAACTAACTGTGTTACCCTCTTGAAATAAAGCCTTTATTATTACTATTATTATTATTATTATTTAAAACGAAAATCAATACCAATCTGCAAAAGCAGTTGGTTGATAATGATAATTTTGTTATATTTGATAACAATCTTTAATTGATTGTACACCTGCTGTCCTTATTTTGCCCCAGTAACCAATAATTTTCTGATAAAAATAGAAAATTAAACTTCTATGTAATTCCAATTAGGTCTGGATGCCCCATCTCTAAATACTGATGCTTGGCTCATAAAAATGGTCAATTCAGCAAATTTTAGACTCGTGCAAGTCTAATTATCCATAAAATTTGAAACACCTGTGCAACAGGAAATAAGCATTAGACTTCATCAGGTCCGAAAATTTTAGACTTCAACAGGTCTATGCATACATTTTTTTAAACTAAGAAAATAACAAGACTAAAACAAGTCTAAAACTCTGCAGACTTGTACCAGTCTGTCCTCTGACTGATAATGATGAAATACACAGGAAACAGAAATTGATTACTAAGTCCTCATATTTTTTTCCGCAATGATAAAAATATCTCAATAGTTTCTAAATTTAAAGTTTTTCATTAAGTGTTATATTAAGGACATCAAATTATTTTATCTAATTTTGAAAATTATGTTCATATCTTTCTTTACATGTATGATCATAAAATGCTTGCCATGAGGTATGAGTATTATTCATGTAGTTTAGGACAAGTGGAACCATGCAGAGAACGTAATGGTCTGCACTGAATTTGATTTCTCATAACTCTTTGAAATTGTTACTTTTGAGATACACTACCAGTATTTGCAGTCTGAAGATCTATGTTCAATACAAGAGTTACCTATGTAACTGTATATTCATTTTTTCCGAATTTCAGGCCAGCAGTTTGTGTTATGTACAGCTAATAATGGTAAAGACTATTGTAAGAGTTGCCCAGCAGGAACATATACAAGAGATAAAATACAGACGTCAGAGTGGAAAGAACAGATTAGTATTTGTGTGATCAAACCAACATGTAATGAAAGTGAGTAGTCAGTCATTTCAATGCAACCCCCATGGTTTTTGGTGTTCGTACTGAACACCCTAACTGTCTGTTTAGCTTGAATTTGATAAAAACAGATTACATGCATGATGGGAAACTTGAAACAGGTTAAAAAGTCTGCTTATAAATTGTAAATAATACAGTAAATTACTGAATAAAATGGTAGAACATTACATACTATTGTCATGGTAAAAATGTTTAAACATAGTTTAAAGAGGGAATTAAGGTGTAAAAAGGCTTTTAAGTGATGGTGGATTGAAACTAAAAAACGAGTGTCGAATAGGCTTGAATATATAGTTCAAGACGTTTATAATACATCAAAACCAATTTTAAATTACCACTTCGCTATTATTAAACTTATTAAATTTCCTTTATTCAAAAATTAAACGATTATCAAGTACATTTCTACAATTTTAGAATGAAAACGAAAATATTTGTTTCATGTGTAGGAATATAAAAAATTGATAAAACTATCAGGATAATATTTTAAGATGTCAAAATGGTTTCATTATGAAAGTTGTGGCAAATTTTTGAATTTTATATGTTTTGATACATTAACTACCTGATCCTAATGCAGCCATTTCTGTACGAACCCAATTATAATATTCCATGTGTAATATTCAGTCAATCTCGATCCGCCGCTAGAGGGTGCAGAATGTTTGTTTGTTTACATTTTTGATATGTTTTGATTAGAGACAAACGGCACATATATATGTATTAGTATCTAGATGAAACTAAATGTCTCTGCTGTGACTCTGCCATAATCAGAAATGGGAAATCTTGAACTGTGTTAAGAATTCTCGATTATTTGATTGCTTTCAATATAAATGCCAAATTTGCAATCGATGCGCATGTATTTTAATTTGCATGTGGATATAAATAAACACGATGCATGCAGGTAGTTTCATTTTCTCTGATCGGCTTATTTTACTTGTCTGAGCTTTAAGATTATTGTTAACTTTGTCAATTCATGTAAAAATTTTGTTTTGCATAATTGTTCATGTTCATGAGGATGGGATTGCATACATTTTAAAAATGTACTTAAAGAGTGACCGTTTCTGTCTGAAACATTTGGATAACCTCTGCATAAAATATTTCGACATAAAAAATTGAAACTGCTTGACAATATTTAAGTGTATCAATAATCCACATTTCCTTTTGATATCCCTAGGATAAAAAAGGTTAATAATTCATATCCCTAATACAACGCTCATAATTTAGGAAGTTGTCATACTTCTAACAAATCTCATATTTTGACTGCAGTGGTATGCCTAAGTTTGAAATTAGACAAAAATATGAGGCAAATTTTTTAACTACAACACATACAAACACCATCAGCTCTTATAGAGCTTTGATTCAATCAGGGTCTGTTGGTCTCATTCAACTTTGAATTTTGCCAGGTAGTCAAACAGTATCTGTAAAATAAGTGAGAACTGAACCGTAAATTTAGATTTTATTTATGGCAATATATGACATTTTCAACAACAAGAAATTCGAATATCATATGATAAATCCTCTGACAACATATTTTAAAGGAAATTATTTTGGTTTTTGATTATTTTTAGCTATAATATCTATACAGTATTATTAAAAAATGATGTAAACGAATAATTTGTTAATTGAAAAATGTATAGAACTAAGCATGAGAAGACATATTGGATTCAGGCTAGAAAATGCCTTTCCCACACCTAGTTTCTTCACATGATTTTATCAAATGACACTAAATTATTATTCTGAATACCAATAGTACAATAATTTCTCACTTTACTAAGATACAGTGAAAACTATATATATTATATATATATATATATATTTATACTTAAAATGGAGATTTAGTATGAATAAAGTTCACATTTATAGCCATTTTTACATTTATTTTTCAGTTGATACCATCCCATACAATGGGAAGTGTATGTGTAACAAATTAAATGGTTACTATGGTACTGACATAAATAACTGTCGCCTTGACAACAAGAACTGTAAAGAGGCTGGACATGAACTGGATGATGATGGTAATTTCTAAAAATAAACAGAATAGGTTTTAGTTTGTCATGTTTTAGTTTTTCATGTATGGGCATTTGATTTGAACAGTTCTATATGTTTATGTATAGTGTAATGATTTAAAGTACCTGACAATGATTTATATAAACAGTTGCTGAAATAAGCATTTTTATAAGGATAAAACTAGATATGATATCATAATATTGTCATATATAAAGAAATATGTAAGTATTCATTTATGATTTACATTTTATCATCTTTGTATAAATGCTGAAGAATGGTCATGTCTGAAAATCAATGATTCCATATAAAAACTGATTTTACAATTGAACAACTGAATGTGAAACAAAACAAACTACCAGTATACATTTAAATGAGAGCAATATAAAAATATGCTATATCCAATTCCCTATTCGGGTTTTCTGTCGCCTGTTGAGAGCAGAGCCGACACATAGGGATACAATATAACTATCCGTTGTGTTGTGTCATCATCATTCTGTGTCGTCTGTTGGTTTTGAATCTTTAACTCCATCAAAACTGTAAGTCCAATTCCAACCAATAGGAAAAAGAAGGGAAACGGGGAATGTGTCAAAGAGACAATGACCCAGAGGGGAGTAATAACAACTCAAAGCCACCATAAGATCTTCACATTCTTTATATGTTTTCACCTAGTCTGGTTGTGCACCTGATATTTAGAAATTTGATTTTGCAGAATTTATAGGTTCACTGAGCCAAAATAGCCAAAAAATCTTGAATTTCCATTTGTCAATCTTCAACACCTTCAAAACTGTAAGTCAGATTAGTCAGAACAAATGTGCAGGATATGTTTTCCATCTGATCTGGTTGTGCACTTGATACTTAAGATTTTGATTTTACAGATTTAGTATGGTTCACTGAGACAGAATAGCTCATTTTGGAACTCCTTCAAAACTTTAAGTCAAATTCCAAACAAACTTTCAGGGTATGCTGTTTACCAGGCCAAAGTGTGCATCTTATACTTTTCTGATTTAAGAGGTTTCCTCATTTGATTATGTTTATTTAACTCCTTAATAATTCTAGATTCCAAATATTTATCTTCTTCCCATTGTCAAGTTGTGTCCCAATCTAATATGATTAAAATTATATCTATGAATTGTTCCTTACACTCACTGCATGGTAGATCTAACAACATCCTGTTCTAGTTTCTGTCCTAATGACCTTTTTGAAATCCTTGGGTTTTATTGTAAGTCCAATGCTGCCAAAATCCTGGAAGCTGCAATCTGATTGGTTGATTTGAAAGGACATCAGAACAGAATGTGGAATCTACCATGCAGTAAGTGTAAGGAACAATTGGTAGATCTAATTTTAATAAGATTGGTTGTGTCCTAATTACCGGTACATGTATTTAGAATGTATTTAAAATTTTCATTTAGGGTACATGTTAGAATATGACTGACCCAAAAAAGCTTTTCTTAGTGCAGCCAACACAAGTATGAAAAAGAAAGGAAAAGGGGTAAATGTCAAGGAGACAACAATCATATCCAGGTTAAAACAACCCAAAACAAGGCATCTAGGTGTCACTGTATGGTCTTCAACTCAGTGAGCAAGCCCTAAATGGCCCCAAAAAGGTAAAAAGGTGAATAAAGCAATGGAAAAGAACCACATCCAATAACCCAAATATCAAGAAACTAAAAATTTTATAAAAAGACAAGGACAAGCCAATGACCAACATATTCCTGACTTCTTTAGGATATTTGCTGTATCCCTGATATCATTACATATATAGCTGTGATATTACTTGACATTAAATCAAGAAATCCATGTATCTGTTTTAATCTTACAGGTGCTTGTGTGGAATGTGAAGAAGAATATTTTAAACCAGTAGATGGAGAGTATGGGGTCTGTAAACCGAAAACCAGGTCAGTATGATTATATGATTTTTAAACATAGATAGACCATACCATATTTCTGAGTGCTACAAGACCCACCCCTTTGTAGTAGATTTACATGAAAATGTATATATTGACATTGTTGATTTTATGGTCCAAAATTTGATTTTACAGCAGTAAAAAGTACATGGGTTTATAAAAACAGATAAAGATACTTTTAGTAATCTTTAAATTTTAAATTTTTGCTGAATAGATGAACATGTAAAGGCACAAATGAGTACTTCTTTTTTGACTACCTTTGGATTATGGCTTTCCATATTATTTGATTTTAATGCTGCTGATGAGAGGTTACTCCTTGAAACATGTGTATAGCATAACGAAATTTACTGTTTTTATGCAACTTCGGTATTTTTTGTAATTTTACAAGAAAATAAAAGATTTTTTTTGGAATGAGCAATTATTAGCATTGTTTTTAAAAGAAGGTACAGTAAATTAATCAAATATTAAAACTGCACCTCCGTTTTCATTGATGTCAATGACTCAATCAAGAATTACTTTCTACTATCGATGAAAAGGATATTTATTCCTCAGTTCAGCCTGTCAATTTTGTATTCAATACATCTATTTAACCCTATCACTGACTTATACCACGGCAAAGTGAACACATAATTGGATGCTATACTTTAAATATTTACCAAGGTCTCATTTTTGGGAGCTGAATTTTAATTTGCTTTGCTCGAAAATGAACAATCTAAGGCCTTTGTAATTTGTTTATTTTCACTTCAAAAATTTATATCTTTTCTTTGTAAAAAACATAATTTCTTATATTTTTGGACAAATTTGTCTTCCTGTTTCAAATTTCAGAAGAGTTTTTCTGGAAATGAGAAAGAAGGGAACAGTTCGACAATATAGTAATCTTTTGTATTGATTTTCTGGTGAAAATTTTTATCTGGGCCAAATTTATGACCCTATAACCATAAAATGGCTAAGAATATTATAAAAATTTGTTGCTGCCTAAGCTTTAAATTGTTGTAAAATCCATAAATAACGTCCCTTTTTCATCCAATTTTTCGCAACAGAAGCATGATGTTATTTTCATCCTGTGAAACTTTACTTAGGACAATTATTGTCCAAATTGATTGACCAGCAAGAAATTCAAACATCTGTAGAATCTTACAAGTCTGCAAAAAGGGTTCATTGTTTGAATTTTTATATGACCGAAAAAAATTGAGGTCGGACAATGTTATGGCGCTGGCGTCGTTGTCGTCATTGTTGTTGTTGTTGTCATCTGCATCTTGTCTATAGACACATATTGTTTTGGGTCAATAACTGAAGTTCCATTAGATCAATCCTGATGAAATTTTAACACAATGTTCCTGGCACAAAAGGAAGGCTGTCAGTGGTTTTGGATTTTGTGACTCCTCCCGTTTTTTAAAAAAGGGGCCAAAAAGGGTAAAATTGCGTGTTTTCTTATATTTGGCTGTAGAATTTTTATTATTTATCAGATTTTGATGGGGTTTCTTTCAGCATGCCTCTCAGGAAATTTCCAATCAGGAGTGTGTCAACTGATCTCACGTCGCATGTATGGTTCGTGAGATAAATCATACCTGTTAACCTCCTGGACATAAATCATACCTGTTAACCTCCTGGACATGCAAAGAGGGAGAAGTCCTTCTTTCCACCTTTGCTAAGGGGGAGATTACGTGTGACGAACTTATTATCAACTATTTATCAGAATCAAGAAAACTGACATCCTATAAAGTATTATAAGTAAGCACAATGCAATCCAAATTTAACCCTTGTTTCTCCCTTTTGTCATTTTTAGACATCTATTAATTTGTATATTTTTGTGTTTTATACTTTTGATAGTTTTTAGTTAATGTTTTTTTTATGCATTTCACATATTAAGTCATGATGAAATGTTGATCAGGTCCAGAAGATATCACCTAATATGTTTGTTAATCACAAATATGGCTATTTGAGACTTATTAATTTGATTTTAGTACAGTCGATTGGTAAGAAAGTAGAACAATATTTTGTAAAAATATAAGAAAACAAGAGCTGTCGCCTTATGGCAGCCAAATATACCCCCCGCTCATTGAACCCTGGGTAGATATGGTTAGTGCAAATTTAAGTTGGTGTGGACACAATACAGGTGTGGACACAGTATAAGTGTGGACACAATACAAGTATGGAAACAATGATATATTCTTCAAGAAAGAACTTTTCACAATGTTTCCAATGAAAATACTCTGTCTAAATCAGACAAATATGAAATTCAACTTTTTTTAGCCTATTTGACATTTTACACAAAAGTCATAAGCATTAGAGAAATTTCATTTCAACACTTTGAAAACAACTTTTCAAGAGGATTACAATGAAAAGAGTGTGTCTCTCTAACAGTTTGACTTCACAATATCTATGCTTAAAATTTTTTCTTGGTAAAAAGATAATTGCAGGAGAAATCAACGAAAGACAAAGTTGAATTATCTCCCCTTTCTGATTTCAAACAATAATCATATTGCTTCATGCACATCTACATATAGTTTTCTTCCTTTGTGTAAAGTTTCATCAAAATTCTTGAAGTGGTTTAAGAGGAGTTGTACTAATAAGGTAACCCATACATAGGGAATCAATGAAAAGTCAGTCTAATAATTTCCCCTTCCTGGTTTTGGACAATATTTATATTCCTTCATGCACATCTCCATATAGCGTCCTTCCTTTGTGTAAAGTTTCATCAAAATCCTTCAAGTGGTTTAAGAGGAGTTGCGCTTACCAGATAACTCATACCTAGGAATCAACGAAAAGTTAAAGTTGAATTATCTCCCTTTCCTGGTTTCGGACACTAATTATATTCCTTCATGCACATCTCCATATAGTGTCCTTCCTTTGTGTAAAGTTTCATCAAAATCCTTCAAATGGTTTAAGAGGAGTTGCACTTACAAGAAGTTCGTCTAGANTAAAGCAATTCTGAATAAAGCAATCAGGATTGGATCGGAAAAATCCGCTGTTCTATCGAAAGTGGAAATCTCAAGAGGAATATAATGACAGTGAAATCATCAACATAAGAACTGCAATAATGTTTCATGACCTTTCATATGTTTCAATTAAAACACCATTTATCCATAAATATTTGTTTGAGTTAGAATTATAATCATAAATGCAACATTTGTAAAAAATAATTCAAATGTAACATAATTTCTTGATAAAACTTGCACCCAGTTTTTAACATGTTACTATTTCGGTGTAAATCTCATTAATTGAATATTTTCATTATTTTACAGTATAACTTTTAGTGCGAATCCTTGTAATATTCGTAAAGACAAATGTTAAATTGTTTTTAAAATCACTTTTTAAACAAAGGGAGTTAATAATGCTTACTATTATAATATACAAATCGGCCTTTGGGCACCTATCCGGAATATTAATTACTTGGTTAATTGCTAATTAAGAAAACAAACAGATTTGGACTGATGAAATTTTCAATCTACACCACAGTCTCAGACTAATCATACATAAAGTTTAATTAATTGATTTGTTGTCGAGACTCCATGCCGTCTAGAAAATCGGACTTTGTTTTTTTAGTAGTATAGATATGAAATTCAACTTTTTTTAACCTATTTGACATTTTACACAAAAGTCATAAGCATTAGAGAAATTTCATTTCAACACTTTGAAAACAACTTTTCAAGAGGATTACAATGAAAAAAGTGTGCCTCTCTAACAGTTTGACTTCACATTATCTATGCTTAAAATTTTTTCTTGGAAAAAAAGATAATTGCAGGAGAAATCAACGAAAGACAAAGTCGAATTATCTCCCCTTTCTGATTTCAAACAATAATAATATTGCTTCATGCACATCTACATATAGTTTTCTTCCTTTGTGTAAAGTTTCACCAAAATTCTTCAAGTGGTTTAAGAGGAGTTGCACTAAAGAGGTAACCCATACATAGGGAATCAACGAAAAGTCAGTCTAATTATTTCCCCTTCCTGGTTTTGGACAATATTTATATTCCTTCATGCACATCTCCATATAGTGTCCTTCCTATGTGTAAAGTTTCATCAAAATCCTTCAAGTGGTTTAAGGGAGTTGCGCTTACCAGGTAACTCATACCTAGGAATCAACGAAAAGTTTAAGTTGAATTATCTCCCTTTCCTGGTTTCGGACACTAATTATATTCCTTCATGCACATCTCCATATAGTGTCCTTCCTTTGTGTAAATTTTCATCAAAATCCTTCAAATGGTTTAAGAGGAGTTGCGCTTACGAGAAGTGTGGATAAACAGACAGACAGACAGACAGACAGGGTGATTCCTATGTACCCCTCCAAACTTTGTTTGCAGGGGGTATAATAAGGTTTTGAACATCTTTTTAATATTTTTTCTATTGAAAAATACATTTTTTATTTATAAAACAATTGCTGGGGAACAGCATTATTACTCAGTATTGATGAAAAAAATTGAAAAAGGTAAACATGAAAAATAAAAAGGGGAGACAACCAGACATATTTTCAACTAAACATACGTAATTAAATTTTAAAAAACTGAGAGTAAAACATATCTGACATATTCAAACACCATTTTTAAAGTAATTTGATGGCAAATAAACATACAGGTAAGGCCTGATTGACCAGGTTAATTAGTTCACCAGGTAGACATTGATCAACATTGCCCTAAAAGTGTTTATTTAATGGGAAGGCTAATCCGATAATTAGGTCAATTAACGCTTCACTGTGGATAATTATGTTTAAAAGAAAGCAATATGAACACCCTGTAGTATTATTTGTGGGATTCACATATTTTTTCATAAGGGGGAGTTTAAGGGGGAGCAAAAGTCTAAAGCTGGAGATTTTGGTCTCCCGCGGGTGAGAAGGACACTAAGCGGGAGTAGAGTCCAAAAAGCGGGAGTCTCCCGTGTAATGCGGGAGAGTTAACAGGTATGGATAAATGGGACCAAAAAGGGTGAATCCCAAAATTTAAAAAAATTTTTTTTTATCTTTAGTCGGATTTAGATGCAGTTTTTGCAATGGATTTCTTATGAAAAATTAACACAGGGCTTACTGTTAGAATTTTGATAGGTTGTATAATTACGTAGCTAGAAGGAGACAAACAGGGCCAAAATTGCTAATGTGCTTTTAACCTAAAATTTTTAATTTTCATTGGATTTCAATGGGATTTTTTTCTTTAGATTCCTCTTGATATAAGCTTTCAGATGTATGTCAATGAATTTTTCGTACCTCTTATTGTTTCTGAGGCCTAAGGGGTCAAAGGAGACAAAATTGCAATTTTCCGAAATATGTGAAATCTTTATTACTCATCGTATTTCAATGGGATTCTTATCTTTGAATTCATCTTGTTGTAAGCTTTCAGTATAATTTCAACAGATTTAGAATAAATTTTACAGTTCCGAGCTTTCAGGCATCAAAAGGGCTGATTTTATGTTCCCCAGTTTGTGTCCAGCTAATTACTGTGTCAAGCTCCTTATTGTGTCCATCTAGATACTGTGGCAAGCTCTTAACTGTGTCCACATTCACCTTAATTTACACTTATCAAAATTCAGTGGTCAACATGCTGTAGTCATATCATGCTGTGCTTTGCATAGCCCTTTATTATACCTCTGCTTTAGCGAGCGGTATACAGTGATCATTGTGTCCATTCATCTGTTCCTCTTTCCGCCATAGGGGTTCACTTTGTGGCAACAAATCCTTCTAGACCACTCGCTGCAATTCAATGAAATTTTCACAGAATGTTCAGTACATATTGCCATCTATTTAAAAATTTGATTTGATTTTTGGGGGAGCCGGGGGTATATTTTGGTGAGCTTCGCTTACAATTTTTCTAGTTTTGAAAAAGGTAGCAAAGTCAGTTATGAAAAAACATCCAATAAAGTAAAATAAAGTGTACCTTGTCATCTGCTGCAAGTATAAGTATTATTTTTCCCTATTGCCTAATAGAATCTAAAAGTTATCTTTAATACTATTTGATGTTGTGAAACTATCTAATCATGCTATGTTATGCATTAATTATTAAGATCACTGTTGAAATTTCTTAGGAAAAATAATCATTATGGTGAGTTATATTTTTGTTTGATTAAAACCAGAGACCTTTATTGAATGTGTTTAAGCCTTATAATACTAACAAGGGAACCCTGTTTTCATAGCCATCTTTTCTTCCTATTTCTACTTTATAGACTGTGTTTGTTTCTTGTTTACTCAAGTTTTTCATGCACATAATAGAAGTACTAAGGTTGATATAAGGAGAGAATATACAGGAGACAAAACCTTAATGAAATCTGTGAAATACTTGATAAAGCATAAAGCTTTATAGTTTTTTCAGTATATCTCAGCATTTGTCAGAATGCAGTGCAGTGCATTGCTAGATGTTTAGTGTTCCACATCCAAACCTGTGCCTGTAATATCTATTGGTAATGTCATTCATAAAATGTGCATGACTTTCTAGCCTTTATCCAAGATGACCACCAGCAGATTGTATCCTACTAGTAACATGTGTAGATGTTTCTATGAACTTTTTTGGCTTACAGGAATGATGTATCTTGTGTCTATTTTAAATGGTTTTATTCTGATCTCCCAAAGCCATAGCCACACCCTTCACAGCGATCAGCAAAACTTGGAGGGATCAGCATTACGCGGTGCGGCATCATAAGTTGACTTCTCAACTGAGCCTTACTTTTGGTTTATTTAATCATAAAAACTGCATGTTATCAACAATATAACAGAATGGTGTTCTTCAGGTTTGAATAGGCTTTACATACATATAATTTATGTATCGATTTTTAGCTCACCTGGCTATGCCAGGGTGAGCTTTTGCTATCACTTTGCGTCCTTCATCCGTCCGTCTGTCGTCCGTTCGTAAACTTTTCATTCAAAGATCTTCTCCTCTGAAACCACTGGGCCAATTGAAACCAAACTTGGCCACAATAATCCTTGGGTGGTCCCCTTTAAAAATTGTGTCGCTCAGGTCTGTA